>VUQK01002133.1:95935-107071 GCA_015106715.1 Bujurquina vittata
TTTTTTTTTGCCTACAGTTATTCATCATATTTTCATTATTTGGTTTTTTGTGCTTTCTGAAAATGTTTAATGCTTGATGTTTGCATTTGATTTTTAAACATTTAGTTATTTTGATTCTGGTGTTACATTGATCAGGAGGCAAGTAACAAAATTACTGTTGTTGTGACCAGTCTGCAGTATGCCTCTCATCTCTGATTTGCCCTCCCTGCTCAGAGCGTAAAATGCGATCATCCTGACAATTAACTTATTGTTTGCTATTTTTCTGGTAAATAACCTGTTAAACTGTATGTATATCCATTTTTCACAAGCTGTGTGGCTTTTTCTTTGACTGCCAGGAAGACACTCTTGCCAAAGATGATCAATATTTCTCTAAATTGTCATTTATTAAATAAATTGAAAGTTAATATCCAAAAAAGTCCTTAATGAATGTTCAGCGAGTTGGTAAAATTACAAAAGACACACAGAAAACCTCTGCAAAGTCAGTAAAACAAGTATTGCATGGTCTCCCTTGACCATTAGAGGGCGCCACCAGTTCAACCTGGAAATCCAGAACAATCATTCTGATCATGACTTTTTTAAATGGATACAGCATTCCATTTATAATATGAAAAATCAGGTAATGCTTTAATTACAGGTCTGTAATTTCCTAATAAATTCTCACAAATTTTCTTGAAAACTTTCACAAATGATATACTATATGATATATTATAGCTATACAGACATGCTATCCACTTGGTACACATCCAGTTAATTCTTTCCACAAAATTTCTAACAAAACAGTTAGAAACAAGCACTTGAAGACTGTGAGGTGGAGCCCCTGTGTGCGTGGAAAAATACAGACTAGATCTATGTTGAACGAATTGATGTACTATAATGAAGGCTTGTTTTTGTCTAAAATTTGACTTGTTTTGTTAATTATTTATATAAAAAAATGTTCTTGGGGGTGAAAGGTGGGTGAACTGTTCTCAGCTTCTTAAGGGAGGCATGCAAAAGAAAGCCTGAGAGAGACTGCTTTAACATATATGAAGAATTACAGTTCCATCAATGAATAAACAAGGAATTCATGTTTTAGATTTAGAGACATTCTTTTAACAAAGTTTAAAATAATTAGTACTGGGAAAGTATTAAGAAATTACAAATCCATAAAATACAAGCTGCTGATCTTATTGAAAGCTTCACACTAAGGTGATTCAACAATGTTAAACTACAAGAAACCTGACAATTATTTTTAAGATTTCAGTGTATAACAAATGACCAATATTGCATTTTAAAACATTGTCAGTATTGGATCTTTTTATTTTCCCCTTCAATAAAAAGCTCTTTGTTATTGCTGGTGCAGCCTTCATTAGTCCCCCAGCAGGGAGACATGCAGAGATGTAGCCCCTCTTTTTAAAAATGATTCATTATGAATTTCAAATGCATAACAAAGCCTGCGTTGGCAACAAAATGTCTATCAGTAGTCCATTCCCTTTAATCCCAGCAGGGAAGAAGAGATTCTCCTAAACCATGTTATTGTTGAGCTTGGTCCACTCAAAGATGTCCTGCTCGCACACAATGTCTGAGTTGATGAGAAGGTAGCGGTCACCCACACAGAAGTGCTTCTGGCAGGCGGCGCACTTGAAGCACTCCAGGTGGTAAACCTTGTCACGCACACGCATTGTCATCTCAAATGCTCGGATCCTCTTTTCACAGGAAGCGCAGAGACCGTCCTGGCCGAAAAGCCTGAGTGGATGAGAGGGTATCAGCGGGTTACTGGGAGGACGATGGAAAACATTTACTCAATGATGTGAAACTGTAAGAGAGTGCAGTGGCCCTATCACCACAGCGGAGGGTTCCATACAGTATTTGATAGGTTATGTTTGGGACCAGCAATAGGAGTACACCAGCTTGTGACCCCCTTGAAGTTATTTTTAAATGACAAAAAAAATCTACTCACTCCTAGAAGGAGCTCTTTAAAATGGGTGCTAGTAATTTTGGAACAGTCTTTTTACAAAAGCGCTGCAACCAGGATTAAATTGTGAGATCGCTTGAGGATTATTTTCAGAAGCATTAGTGAGTATTTGGGCCATTACGTTGGAGTCAGTCCTATATTTAAAAAATGCTAAGACGTTTTAACATGTTACTCAGCATTTATTGAAAAAAACTGGCAACTTGCTTGATTAACTCGTGATATCACTACATTCCAGCAAACAGACTGACCTGAGATAATCTCGCCGACACAATTTTCGTCCCAGCTTATAGTAGAGCCGACGACCCACCTCCCCCAACCGACAGCCACACAGATCACAGCTCAGGCAGTCCTCATGCCAGTACTGCTCGATGGCCTTCAGGAAGAATCGGTCACCGATGCTCTGCTGACACCCACCGCATGTCAGCAGGGACGGAGGCATCTGAAGGACCTCATCCACTGGCTCCCTGGAGAAAAAAAAAAGACTAATGATTCTAGGGCTGCATCAAATTTATGCTTTCTTCATCTGCTAATCAGCCAAGTATTGTTATTATCATTAGTGTTAATCTTGTTTGTTTATATATATATATATATATTATTTCTTCAATAATGTACATTTTTATATTTATATTTATAACTGCGGCTGCTGAGACACCCAAATTTCCCCACTGTGGGACAATAAAGGCTGTTTCTTCTTAATCGTTCAACCTCTGAAATGGTTTTGTTGGAACCTGTTGACATTTTGATATTATTAGGCCCAAAAGGTAAAGTTAGTTTCTATGTTCTGCATCGATAATCACACCGTGTTGTATCTAATAAGAAATGTGCTATATGAGCATATTTTTATATATTTTTTAATTATTCTAGTTTGATGCGTCTCTGAGCTCGGGTTATGTGCGCAGATGCGTTTTATTCCTGTCCACCTGAGGGAGCCATTGGATATTAAACTGCAGCCTCAGTGTGGTGAAGCTAAAAAAAAAAAAAAAGGGATGTCATACCTTACTCTGGGTTTAAAAAAGGTCCAGTTATTTACACTAGGACTGCCTTAGCTCCTCACTTTTTGGAGACAGTGCACTGAACTTCTTCCTCGCATATTGTTATTTTACACTTCAGCGTACTCTTAAACTTTAACTCTTTTTTTTTTGTCATCATCTAACAGCAGGGGACTTCAGACCTTCTGCCACCAGCAAGGCGCAGCTGTCGCGCCGCAGAGTTTGGCCGTCCTATCAAACTACCGTCCCTGATAGTTTTATTTGAGTCAGAAATTACATGATTTAAATATCACTTACTACTACTTACTCATTGGCCTCCAGTGTTTTCCTCTCTATAGTGGATGCCATTCTTTAAAGATGATGTCCAGCCTGATCCAAGATTAGATTCCGGAGTCACCAGCCTGCAGCTCAGCGGACACCCGCGAGGCGAAGCTGCATGCGGGCAGACGCGCTGCACCTGCTCCCTCACCCCCCGAGACACCAGCAGCAGCCCGTGTCCGGCTCTTTAATGTGTTGAACCAAAAAAAGGCAACTGAGTCCAGACGAAATGGCCGCAAGACGCGAAATGTTGGCTTTAAGCGGCTATGCTGTGATGGAGGACGCTGTCATCATTTCCTGAGGCAGTGACCCGCGGCGATACTTGGCGTCTTTCAAGTGTGTTTAATCCCCCCGCAGTGACCCTGATGACTGTCCGCGCTTTCTTAAATGTATTTACCGTCAGAGGCGATCAGAAGGTCACTTGCGTGGATCCGCGTGTCCGTGCGTCCCTTTCAACTGAGCCGAGCCGCAGGCGCGCGCCTCCACATGAAGCCGCGGGCACCGTTATTGTGCGGCTGCAGCAGCATCGTGTTTAAATACGCCCCCCCCAGCCGCCCGCCTCTCGTCAGTCTGTGCTTTCGTTTCCCTCTTCCTGCTCACGACTGTTTGACAATGGGGGGAAATCGGTCTTAAAGCGACAGCTTAGCACGGCCTTGCTCCGTCAGGCGTGCAGCAGGTCGTGACTGTTATGCTTTGCTTCGCCAAAGTGGCGATAAGACGAAATATAAAGAGTGGCATGCTCTAATTCTTGGAGGAGTATGTCTGTTTTCTCTCATAACTATGTTCCATTTTTGAGGGTCACTTTCTGTAAGGGATAAAGTTTAAACGATGATGGTTATTACAGTATTAAATATTGTGAACTTCTGCTGTTAATATATGAGAAATATCTCATTTTTGGTGGCTTAATTTTAATTCCTATAATGTGATATTGTATTGTAAAGCTCCAGCATAAACACACAACTGAAAACATTTCACCTGGACCTTTTCAGACTGTTTGATGTATAACACTGATATTATAGTTTCAAAACTAATATTTTTTTAAGGTTAATTGATCAGATATTTAATTGATTATGTGTTGAGTAAAAATACTCATATGTGTACTTTCTGATGCTTAATAAAAAGCTGAAAATGGCCCCAAGAAATTGTAAAGCTGGAGGAAGATATGATTAAGCTATACTTAGAAATATTCTGAAAAGAAGAGCTTTTGAGATCTGCCTCTGTGGGAAATGAATGCACTGATATTTCTACATAGTAGGTGTCCTCGTGACTTTTCCTTTTCAAACCAGAGCTGCTGCGGGTGCTTCTCTTATCTCCTGCCAGCGCCTCGGGGCTGCCTGTTAGAGGGAGGGACACCGACAGCAGTCTGACTGGACAGGGAAGATAAAGCACCTAAACTCCAGCACCCCAGAAGCAGCTCCTCAGCCAGATGTAACAGAAAGAGATCACAGGCAAACTGTGAGATGAAGCCTGAAAGCATCCTTGGGCCACACAGTTGTAGAGCTGTGTAGACTCACTGGACTGATACCAAGCTGAGAAAGCCCAGGAGCAAGGTGAGCATGGCATTGTTGTGTGCCAGCTATGCAGAAAGCAGAGCAGCTTGACAGAGATAAAACTCAAACTACAAATCCTTCAGATGAAAAACACGTTCGGATTTCTACAACACAAAGAAGGGACCATCTTGTTACACAGTTAAACTCACTTCCTTCTACGAACAACAGCACCAACAGCAGCAAGCCACCTTCCCATGGTATCGTGCTGAAATTGCTTGCAGACACGATTTGATTTTAATTTCTTCAGCACTTTGAAAACTTCCCATTCGCACAGCTTATAATTTGAAACTTCAAGTTCATCATTTGTTGTCATTCACAGTTTTCACGTGCAGTCATCCAAGAAGCTATTCTTGAGCTTTCAATGGTGAATAAAAATAAAATATTGAAAATAAATAGCTTGAGCTTTGATGACTGCGTGCAATTTCTGGTGCAATAGAGCAACACTTTTAGTCAGTGCTTAGTAGGAGACTTAGGAGTAGTGGGTTATGTTTGTAATAATACTAATTGTGCTAGTTTGGGCATATTTTTTACTTTATATTAGTTGATATTCGTGACACCAGCCCCCCCTCCCGTTTGCATTGTATTTGTCTGCACTCTCTGTAATGGTCAAACAAAGGAGGTTTTGAAGATCGCAATCAATGCTGCACACCAATACAGCATTTTAATTCTTCCAACGTGTCAGACTGCATTAACACAAAACACACAAATATGTGACAGATGAGAATCAAGGGAAGAGAAAATCAGTACTGACATGACACAAGTCATCCACTACTTCCTGTGGAGTCGACTGAGAGAACCCAGAGGATGTTCAAACTGGCATGCAGAGATGAAGCTTTCCTGAAGGGCTGGTGCACATTGCACTCACTTCCTGCCTCCTACATGCACGATGGCACCCTTCTCATGGTTTCCCAGATAGACGGCTTGACTCCAGATGGCTCAGGGTGATAGGAGAAAGTATCCTCATAGATAACTGGAGGCTGTTGTCACTTGGTGGTAAAAACCCATATCTCTGTTTTAACACATCCTAAATGTCACCAGAAAGGAGCTGCACTTTACTGTAGATGTGACATCCATGTGTCACCCTGCTTCTGTAATAAAAAGTGAAAGGCGGGCCATTTTCACACATCATGATTTGAATTTTACAGCATTTGAAATAAGAGTAAAAGTCATCTTTTGTGTCACATGTGGTTTGCTATTTTCAGCTTATATTCCTGTCAGGGGTGCAAACAGTTAAGAGCGTGGACAACCTTTAGGGAAGTCCATGTCCAACTTCCTGTTTTGCCTGTTTTGCACTGAGAGCATTTTGGAGTTGAAAGCAGTGAGGAATGGGGGGAAAGCAGTGCCGCTAAGCAAACAGTAAAATGATACAAGAGCTAGTCATTCGCCAAAGAATGGGAATTTATTCCCCTAGAAAGAAAATATTGAAAGTGCTTGCAGGCACATTTCCTGAAATAAAGGACTATGGACATAGTGTTGACTCTGTGATAGCACAAACTCTGGAACAGCAATAGCAAAACTGACCACTTCCTGTCCAATCTAAAGTGAAATGATAGCGAGCGAGTTTAGAGCACCCCTCCTGAACTTCCAAAGGTCTTAAAATGTTTTGTTTGCCGGCACCACAAAGGTACAAATTGAGCTGTGCTTTTAATCTTAAGAATCTTGTTATAAAGGTCAGAGATCAGATGAGGACCCACCCTGGAATTCTACTAGAAAACTTGTTGCTTGATTGAAATATAGCGGGTTGCGGAAATGAGTCACTCGTTGAACGGGAGCTTCATTTGCCCTTGGGATACTCCCTTAATCAGTATTATCCTAAAAGAAAACACTTTTAGTGGAACAGTGCAATCAAAACGCTGTGCAGACATGTTAACTGCTTCCTGTATTTGGAAAAACAAAAGAAAGCTGGCTACACATTCTCTCCAGTAGTCTCCTGGTGAGCTGGTAAGAGCCTTATTACACATAAGTCTCTTACCAGTCTATTACCTCTTAATTGTGGTAAAATGTGACAGAAAATCAAAAGAAAATCCAGAAATGGTTCTTAACAAGCTTGCTAATCAAGTCTATTTGTGTTTAGTCTGGGCTGGCAGACTTTTCTCTCATTTATTTATAAGAAATCACTTCAAAAAGCTTTAAAGTTTGAGTGTTTACATTTATTTAAAAACAGGTCCACATCTTTCCATGTAAGGGAAGACTGAAATTTTCTGTTTAGTCCGTCATTGGTATTTTTCATTGTATACTGACCTTTACTGCCACCTGCTGATAAGTAACTAAAACCTATTTTGGACTGAAGCTCACAACAGTATTACTAAGATCAATTACACTGTAAGACTGTTTTTCCTTAGGTGCTTGTAAAATTATGAACTAATTATTCTAGTATGGGTGAGATTATAATGGAAAACTTTCATTTTAATTTTGCTTCTCATATAAAAACTGTATTGTAAGTTTTAAATCTTGGAGAGATGCAGAAGATGCCATCTATCCATTTTCTACCACTTATCCAATCCAGGGTCACAGGGAGCTGAAGCCTATCCCAGCTGTCACAGGGATAGGTCACCAGTCCATCACAGTGTGGCTGTAAATGTCCTCCAATAATTTCTAAGGGATGATTTTTTTTATTTTATCTTCTTGCAAATATAACACAAACAAATCTTGCCTATATCTGTCACATTATATCTGTCATAGCTACCTAGCTAGTTGCTCGCTTTTAATTTTAAGTTTCCAGAGCAGGCTTGTGGGGTGGAAAATATTATCACTGAGTACAACCATTTTCATGTTTTCTTTTAGTTTAACAAGCCTTTAAACACTGAACTATGAATCACTGAAGCATAAAAAAGCCATCCAACTCAAGGGATGAACCAGTGTTGTGTCTAAAAAAAAAATCAATGTGTTGATTTGCTGCTAGCAGCCCATTGCAGAAACACATAATTTGGTCCAGTTTCATTAGTTAAACCTATGGAAAATGGTAAATATGAAAGAGTTTAAAAGGCATATATTTATACACTACTCAAAAAAAAAATCAGTAGAACACTTTGAAAACACATCAGATCTCAATGAGGAATAATCATACTGATATTTTTACTGATGTGGACTGAGTAATGTGTTGGAAATAAAAGGATGCCACATCGTTTGATGGAAATGAAAATTATCAACCTACAGAGTGCTGAATTTAAAGAGACTCCAAAAATCAAAACGAAAAAAATAATACAGCAGGCTAGTCCATTTTGCCAAAATTTCATTGCAGCAACTCAAAATGGTGCTCGGTAGTTTGTATGGCCTCCATATGCATGCCTGACAGCATTGGGGCATGCTCCTAATGAGATAATGGATGGTGTCCTGGAGGATCTCCTCCCAGATCTGGACCAGGGCATCAGTTAACTCATAATGGCAGTCAGGGTGCCGTTGCCTAGTCTGTAGAGGTCTGTGCTTCCCTCCATGGCCATATACCTTCCCAGAACATCACTGACCCATCACCAAACCAGTCATGCTGAATAATGTTGCAGGCAGCATTATGTTCTCCACAGCTTCTCCAGACCCTTTCATGTCTGTCACATGTGCTCAGAATGAAGCTGCTCTCACCTGTGAAAAACACATGGTGCCAGTGGTGGACCTGCCAATTCTGGTACTCTATGGCATGCTCACTGCCCATGGTCCCAGGCAGTGAGCACAGGGCCTACTAGAGGACATTACGCCCTCAGGCCACCCTCCTGACATCTGTTTCTGATTTTTTGGTCAGACACATTCACACCAGTGGCCTGCTGGAGGTCATTTTGTAGGGCTCTGGCAGTGCTCATCCTGTTTTTCCTTGCTCGAAGGTGCAGATACTAGCTGATGGACCTTCTACAACCCTGTTTAGTTCTCCTGGAGTAAATTCTGGTCTCCTGGAATCTCCTCCATGCTCTTGAGACAGTACTGAGAGACACAAATCTTCTGGCAATGGCACATTGATCTGCTATTCTGGAGGAGTTGGACTACCTGAGCAACCTCTGTAGGGTCCAGGTGTCACCTCATGCTACCAGTAGTAACACTGACCTTAGTCACTGTGGAAAAAAGTAGTGGAAAAATGTCAGAAAAGGAGAAGATGATGCCCCCACCTGTGAAATGATTCCTGTTTTGGGGGTTGCGTCATTGTTGCCCCTCTAGTGCACCTGTTGTTAATTTCATTAACACCAAAGCAGCTGAAACTGATTAACAACCCCCTCTGCTACTTAACTGACCAGATCAATATCACAGAAGTTGATGCTTTATAAAAAGTGTTCCTTTAATTTTTAAATAGGAAAACATCCAGCCCTTCAGATGAGCCATCTATTGTTCATTGACGCATCATCAGAAGTGATCTCAGTGGAAGGCTGGGTGTCAAGAAGCCATTCTTAAGGAAAGGAAACAGGAGGAAAAGGCTGAGATATGCCAAATTACACAAGAACATAACTGAAAATCAGGTCTGATGGAGCGATGAATCCAAATTAGAAATTTATGGTGTTTTGGAATTGTACATATTAGTTTTGCCCCTTGTTTACTGGATTTCCATTTATGTTTTTGCATGTCAATAAATTGCTCCAACTGTTTCCCTTGCAACATATAGCAAAATGAGATGTGGCTTGAGACTTTTGCACAGTACTGATTTCAAACCACCAAAATATGAATTTAATTGAAGTAATGTTTAACTTTTACACTTTGTCTCTTTATTTTGCAGAATTAATTACACGCAAAGCTTGTGTGTAGAGAAGTTCTGTAACCATAAATTTTATTTATATAAATATTAAAAACTTAAGTGAAACTTCTGAACTCTTAGGAGGTCTTACAGGCCTCCTTATTACAATAGTCTTGGATATTGAAATGTCCATTTACAGGGTGACTTATGTAACTTCAAACTGCTGCTATGGACTGCACAGCAGGTGTGAGATTGTGTTCAGAGCGAGCTGTGGCTGTTCTTGCTGCAGATAAACAGCATGGCACAGGCAGCGACGGGATAGCCTAATCAAAGCTAATGATTGTGCAGATTTTTTGTCTACAGGCTGGTTTCAATTACGCCGGATCACAAATAGCAACTTTAAATGTTAAATTGGATTAAAAACTTCCATTTATTTAATATCCTAATTGCTACTTTTATATGGGAAATGTTACTGTTTTGAATTGTTTGTGTTTATTTAAAAAATTGTGTGCGTGTGTTTTTATCGAGTTTATCTATTCAGGCATATCTAAGACAGTTTAAAATGGACCTTCGTCTTTATAAAGAGTTTCTTCTTCTTTCGAACCGTCTCAGTTGTCGGTGAGGCCGGCGGGGCGGATCCCACACAAGAGTGCAAGAGAAAATAAAGCAACACAACAATAATAACAACTTGGCCTTTTCGTACTTTTCGCTACCGAGCTCCCCTGTGGATTTAAAACAGCAAGGTGGGTGAACCGGGAGGCGCTGTATCGAGGCAACGCGTCTCCCGGCGACCGGCTGGTGGCTAGCACGCGCTGGTGTAGCTCTTGGATGCTAAGTCAGTGGCGTGTGCTAGCGGTAGTGCGGCCAAGGCCATTTTATCAAACCAAGACCTGCAAGCTGACCGCACTACCGGGGGAGCTCAGACTTGCTATCAAGTGGTATAGATTTACAGCCTGAGTCCTGGAGAAGTTATATTGACGGGGAGAAAGTGCGGTGTTTAAATAAAACGATATCCCTCAAGGCTACGCAGTTTGGATTTAAGTTAGCCGTCTGCTATTTGAGAATAGTTTGGGGGCCCTCGGGGTTTTCTGTAGCACGGTTATTGTGTTACGAAACTTCACCTAGTACATATACAGCTATAGTGCATGATCTCTTGAGTATATCTCTATATTAGCGCTACTGCGTTACCTGGGCCGGCTTCTATACCTCTAGTTATGTTGCTTATTCACGATGATATTTCGTGAAAACACAGTTGAGTTTTAATATAACCTAATGTCAAGCCTGTACCTCGGGAGCTTTACGCTCTACACATTAGATCACCATCTCTCCATAGAACGAGCAAGGAAAACGTTCTAAAGCCTTAAGTTGATCAAATATATCCATCCAACAATCACTATATCCAGGTCCGCTGTCATGTATGTGGTGTTATCGCGTGTGACAGCAGAGAGTGACAGCAGTTTTGTTAAAGAATTACGGTCTAAATGCTGAAGCAAAAACGAACACAAAAACCCTGTAGGTTCCCACTCCTCAAATGTGACTTTTTGTGTGCTTTGGTTTCTGTGATCTAAAATGAATATTAAATCTTTTGGTTTGGGCTACATGTTTTTAGACCTTTTTTTTTTTAGGTTTTTTTTTTTGTTTTTTTTTCTTCTTTTTTATTTGTTTCTTTTCTTCTCCTCT
>VUQK01002135.1:3638-17521 GCA_015106715.1 Bujurquina vittata
CCATCCTCACTGTTTCCAGAGTTTTTAGCCTTCAGTCTGCTGGACAGAAAAGAAGAAAAATAAAACAGGCGATTGCTTCCCTTTCTGACCTGGGCAGATAATACCAGACCCCCCCCCCCCCCCCCCCCCCCCCCCCCCCCCTCCTCCTTCTTCTCCCCCCCCCCCCCCCCCCCCCCAACAGTCTCGGCCGATAACTGCCGCTCCCTGAGCCTGGTTCTGCTGGAGGATTCTCCCTGATTAAAGGGAGTTTATCCTCCGCACCACAGCCAGTGCTAAGCACTCTTCTCTTCTCTATCCCTTTCTTTGCACTCTTCTATCTTTAACTTTCTTTTCTCCTCTCCTTTCCCATATCATCCCTACTGTGGGATATCATGATAATAAAGGCAATTATATGCCATCAAAAAATACTTCTGTTTGTGGCTCTTCACTTATTTGATTACAGTCTCTGTGCAAAGTTAGGTTACATGTTTACCACACAAATATGTAAGTTGTAAAAAACTTGTGCTTACCTCTGGACCAGAAAGCCAATTTCCCAGAACTTTAGTGTGGTTAGGTTAACTGATGATTCTAAATTGCTTGTAGGTGTGAACGCGAGTGTGAATGGTTCACCTGGACCAGGGCTCTGTGACAATTTCTCAGAGTGTGGGGTGCTGGGTGATTACAGGTGGGGTGCCAACAACCTGGGCAAAAACACACGTTTAACATTTTCACTGCAGAACAACGAAAATACACCACAGTTATGTTAGCATAACTTGCGAAATCCTCCACTGTCCACTGTGCACAAAGAGCTCTCGTACTGCATTCGCTTCTTGAGGCAACTGCTTGTTAGGATTTGGCATTATAAAAATTGAACTGAAAGGAGATGCACTTTAAACCTGCTTTTGCAAAAGCAAGTTTAATTGTGTAGAAGTCTACGGGCAAACAGCCCTTGGCTTCCCTCATCTATGAACTACTAAAGCTTATGGCCTCACTAGTTATTGAATACAAACCAGTCTTGATTCTTTTTCAAAGCTTTCATTTCATATTTAGTGGAGAGTCAAACTAAATTCTGCCACTGATACAAATGTTGGTGATTGTCAGGTCACATTCATGTGTCATACTTTGATGCATGAAGCGCACAAGCAGAGAACGCAACACTGCTTTCGCAGGGGGATGTCTAAGAGCAAAATGAAAAGAATAAATTTTATTTTTACGACTTTAGGATGGAGCGTGAGATGGCATAGAAAGTCAAACTCAGGCTGGTGAATCAGAGACTTTCACTGCTTCAAAAATGTTTAAGATAATTCCCTTTGTTAGTCCCGTGATAGGGAAATTCAGAGTAGCAGCAGCAAAGGTATCGTACAGAGGACAAACAGTAACGGATACAATAGAATAAAGTATGATAAGAATGATAAAAAAAGATCTGTATAGTATGTTCTGTCCTCTGTAATGGAGGACAGAACATACTACATGAAGATTATATTACAAAATGGATTAATATATTGAAGCTACAGTGCTAGTGAGAGTGACCACAGTAGAGCACTTCTATTTCTGGGTGCAGTGCTGGTTAAAAAGTCTGCTGCAGGGAGGAAAGACCCGCAATAGCTCTGCCTGAAACATTTGGGGTGCAGCAGCCTGTCACTGATGGAGCTCCTCAAAGCTGCCACAGAGTCACACATGGGGTGGGGGTCATTTGACAACATGAAGCACTTGATATCATCCTCCTCTGTGTTACCACCACAGTGTCCATGGAGCACCAGCAGAGTTTTATATATTCTTTATTTATCAGGCTAAAAATCATCATTGATATTCAGAAAGTTTTTTTTAGAGAGATCTGCCCAAGAGGGCTGCAGTAATTGCAGCAAATATAACATCCACAAAAAAGATGGCAGGATAATGTAGATTCAATAACGCAGTCATTAAGATTCTTGCAATACAGGTAATTTCTTCATTTTACATAGAAGCCCTTCCTAAATCCTGTTCACTACGGTCTATTTCCCTATATGAGTCTTACACGACGGGTCAGTTGCAAAAACAAAAAAATATATATATATATATTTTTTGTGCTTTAAAAAATAAATCTTTATTTCACATCCGTTAATTCAGGAGTAAGAATGAAAATGCCTGGTCACACAGTAGGTCTGCTTGAAGCAGTTTCCCGTCTAAAGCTCGGATGAACCGGTCTGTTCCTCCACCCTATGACTGTGGGTGCTGTCCATGGTGCTGATCAAAAGCTGAAGCGCCAGATTGGTGTTACTGACATCACGGATTATTACACATGCGCTCTCTCTCTCTCTCTCTCTGTGTGTGTGTGTCAGTAATTACAGAGAAACTATATTGTAAAGACCCAACAATAGTTAAAGAGAAAACTGCTGTGAGCGGTTGGGGCTGAGGGGAGAGAGAGAGGACAAAAGACACACTGTGGAAGAGAGACAGATATTAATAATAGCTAATGAGGGCCCCAAAACTGGTTACAGAGTAGCACAAAACAACCACAAAGACACCCTAAACGGAGCACACAGGCGCCCCCTTTGAGGTGGACTTTTTTTTGGGATTTTGAACCCCCAGTCCGTGTTTCTGTCTCAGAGGCTGTATTTTCACCCCATGGCCGATGACGGAGCCTCCAGCAGGGGTCAGCCTAGCTAAACGCCGCTCCTCCTCCGGCTCCGGGACGCTCTTTCCGGGCGTCGTTGACTCACGCAGCTTCGCAGGAAGTCCCGAATCGCTCCTGTGGGTTTACCTGTTTCTGCCTTTGTTTTCCTCCTGTTAATAACAACGACAAGCCGCCTGAAGCGGTGACAGATGACAGGAGGAATGGAGGAATATCAAAACGGAAGCGAGGTTTGTCCCGTGGCGACTTTAGCGTTTCATCGGTGATCGCGGACAGGAGCCGCGTAGCCACTCCCAGTGTTAGCGCCGATTTATAATGCACACGCTTTAAAATCAATAAATAGTATCATTTGTGGGATTCAGAATCGGCTGATATTGCTTTTAGTACTTAATATGGTGTTAAAATCGACATTTATGTGCCCTAAAAGGTTTAAATCTATAGAAAGCGATGTGATTGTATGGGCTACTCTTTCCCTTGTATTTATATTCAGCTAAAGGCCTGTCACGTAAAGTTTTGTTCATTAGGAGCTGATAATCTGCTTTATTTCTCCTTTTTAGGGCTCATTCAATTCAGAAGAAGCTGACGGCATAGTGAAAGAGGTAATGTTTGCTCTCATGTGCACCTCTGCAATTCATTTGATCCACCTTTGCCCACATTATCATCCTCTTATTCAAGTCTTTATTAAAATGAACATTGGTGTTGTGCTCTTGGCAATGAAAGTGAGAGCTGTCCTGGTAATCTTACCAAGTAAAGGGCTCGATTTGCTTGTGTAAAGTTTCATATTTAAACTTAACCCAATAACCGTGATATGAAACTGTAGGAAAACAAAGGTTTGTATGTTTAAAAGCTACTTTTATGTGTCAGAAATCGAGTGAGCTGTCACGGGGTGGGTGCAGAGGCTGAAACGTGCACACAATGAGCAGCTTTTAGACTCGTGGCTGTAACAGTGGTTTATTTCCAAGCTCGTGCAGACTCCTGTGCTCCGTTATAGATACTAATAACTCCTAAGGAGTTTCTCTCCCGAAATCCGTGGAAAAACCTCCAGAAAGAGCCTCAGCCAGTGCCCCTTTGTCTCAGCTGCCTCGGGCGCCCGAAGCACCGGCTGACTTCCACATGACTGAGCGCTGATGTTGTTTCTTTGTGTTTGTGTTAGTGCATCGAGAACGTCGTGGGCGGTGGAGACTACAGCCAGAATCTGGTGAACAAGTGGACGGCGAGCATCGTGGAGCGCTGCCTCACGCAACTTGTCAAACTGGGGAAGCCGTACAAGTACATCGGTGTGTATTTGTTACTGTAGATTTCACATTTTTAAGCCGACTCCGTCAAAATCTGCTGATTCTTAAGCCAGGCGAAAGTTTACCTTACCCGTCTAACTGTAAGCACAGTACATCTTGAAAAACGCGCTTAAGCTCTTTAAAAACTGAAACCAAAACTGACATTGCACCCACCCCGAGTGACACAATGTGATGATTTTTAAAAGGTTGTTCCATCAGGGTGATCCGTCTAAACTGCTGTGAAGAACATGTAAACACCAGCGGTTCTCCATTTCAGCCACACTCAGGCTGTTAATATTAGAAAGTGCCCAGGCTGATTAACTCATTATCAGTGATCAGGATTGACTACAAATGGTAGTTTCTCTTTGCCAGCATTAAAAGTATTTGTCAGCACTCACTGGACTGACCAGCACTCAGAACAATGGGAAAGTCAGAGGAACTCAGTTAAGATCTAAGAAGGATTATAGATTTACACATGCTGGGAAGGTCTCTCTAAACTACTGCAGATTCCCAGATCATCAGTTCAAACATCTGTACAAAATTATAAGTTACTCACATGTGTCACACTTTGTTAAAGTCTGGAAGAAGAGCCAAACTTGGTTAGGATGTTCAGGACCAACCCAGGAACCATCGAGGCTCAAGCCTGTAATGAACTGGAAACTGCTGGATCAGCAGCGTCACTGTCCACAGTGAAAACAGTACATGTACATCACCATGGACTGAGAGGGTCATCTCAGATCAGCAGCTTGATGGTTGAAACTTGGACACAATTGGGTGTTCTGGCGGGACACTGATCCCAAACACACATCAAAACTAGGCGAAGCTTCTGGAAGGGCCTTCCCAAATACCTGACCTCAACTCTATTGAAGCCCTTGGAAAAAATGTTTCCACAAATTGACTTTCTCCATTGAATCATTAGAAAGCAGATCAAACATCCAGGCTTTATTCTGTCCCCTGCGTCTTAGACACTAAACTGTTATAGTTATGCTGTTGATGCTATGATATGTCTCATGATCCCGATGCAGAGAGCTGGTGATAGAAACCAGATTTGATTTGGTTGCCGTGTTTAAATGTGTTTTTCAGCCCTGGAGAGTTCATGTGAATATCTCCTGTGTTTATGAAGCTGAGAGGGCCCAAAACGTCTGGAACGTGATGTCTTCTGAGGACCTGAAACTGCAGGGTTTCCTCAAATATTAAAAACAGTTACAGTACCTAAAAACATCAGCTGATCCAGAGGATGGTTCTTGTTATGGCTTTGTCCAGGGGGGGAAATCAGAAGAGACTAAATGTAGAGTAAAAGATAAAGAGACACTTTTAAAGCGATTCTTGTGACTTTGTGTTTGCACAGTGACATGTGCTGTGATGCAGAAAACAGGCGCCGGCCTCCACACAGCCAACTCCTGTTACTGGGACACTACCATGGATGGTATGAGTTTATTTTTTGTGCGTTATTGTGGGTTTTTCCTCTTCCTTGCATCCTCCTTATTCACATTTGGGTTTTTTTGTGTCTGCAGGAAGCTGCACGGTGAGGTGGGAAAACCGCACCATGTACTGCGTGGTCAGTGTGTTCGCTGTGGCCATCGCATAGACACACACACGCGCACGTTAACCAACCATCTCTACCAGACGAGGATTGCAGTGTGCTCCTGTGAACAGCAGGGGGCCACCAAGTGCCACAGAGTCCTCATCCATACAGCTGTCTGCGCCTCCCGTCAGCTCCTTGGACCTGAGAGTTCCGAGGAACAGCTGCGGCGGCCCAAACAGCTGTATGGCTTCGGTTCCCAGCCTTCAGGTGCACGAAACACCTTCGTCATATTGTATTTATCTTCTCGTGCCACTGTGGCGCTTTCATAGCTTCTCGCTCAGCTGCATCTATCACAGGCGCCTGACAGCTTGCTGTTAAAAAAGCAAAAAAAATCAAAAGAAATTCAGTCCGGTCCTTCAGTGTTTTATCTGTTTGTGAATCATGTTGATGAGAGAAAGGAGACTTTTTGTACTCGAGCTGCAGGATAATAAACATGAAGCGATTTCATGACCAGCAGCAGCGTCGACTCGTCTTTTATACACAAACACAAGCATCATTTCTACTTCTATTTTTTATGGGCTTTTGATTTTAAAATTTCCAATTCATGCTTTATTTTACATTTACATGCATGTTTTTAGCCATTATTTGGCTAAAGACTTAATTAAATGGCAACATTTAACATTCTGCGTGTTCTTTTTTTAAGAGGATGTTCATGAGATGCTTGAGTAATGTTTTAATAACCTTCTTCTACTTAAACCCCGCAGATTATACAAATATATGACCCATGTGTTTTTTTTTCTCAGAAGTAAAAGTACACAAGTATTTGTTCAGCAAAAAGACCCCGTTCAAGGTTTTATTTAATCCTTAATGGAATAATGCTTTCACCGCTGACTGGAGAACTTGACCCGTTCTTTAGTGGGATAAAAGATTATTCATGCCTGCCTTGCACCAGTGTCGCAGACAGACGTCAGATGTTGCAGTTAAAGTAGGACAGCTTTGCTAAAGTAGGGATCAGCGTGCTGCTGTGACGGCGTTTCCACCCATCGATCCACCTGCAACGCAAACTGGCTGAAATAAACCCCGTTAACTATCAGTTTTTGTTCACATTAAAACACCAATAAAGTCCGTCTGTCCTGTGAGGATAGTTGTGTGTGCAGATGAACATATAGCTGATTTCTTGCAGACGCTGCAGCAGCAGTCTCTTTCTTGCAGAAATACCTGCAGCACGCTCTATTTATGCCACCCAATGGTCTATAAGTACTAATCATCTGCAGCTACAATTTTAAATAAACATTAATGAATTAAAAGTTATGATCCAATAACTTCCTGCATTCTGCATGCTCAAGACCTTTACTTTGGGTACTTTATTTTTATTTTGATGCTAAAACTTGTGTACATTTAATTTCATAGCAATATTACTTTTTCCTCCAGATGCATTTTGTTGGTTTAAAAAACGGAAAATGAATGAAGAGAGACTTTTAAAATCTTGAATCTCCTCTCGACACTAATCAAAAACCGTCACAAACGGAGCTTTTCTACCATTTATCATTTTTAAAAAGTCTTTATTAAACACTTCATGCATTTGGCTTCAGAGACTCCTCAGAAACTGTATTCATCAATTAAAGAAACATGTTGCTGATTAAAATCTTTCACAGTGGAGAAAGGAAAAGGAAAGGAAGACCTCGCCGTCGATCAGCGGCATTGTCCTCCTTAAAGAGAAGCAAAGGTGTCATTTCTTTCCCCCTGAAGTATGAAAAGAATGAACGACTCATTCTGCTGTACAAAGAAGCAGTAAAAGGAGTTATTCTGAAGTGTCCTTCATCGAGCTCCGAGCAGATTGAAACTGCTTTTGCTGTTGCAGGAACGCAGTGAAGAGTCAGGAGCTTTAGGTTTGGCTCGTTTTATTACACATTAGTAATTACAACATGCTTTTAACAGACTTCTCCATGAGTTCATGTACACTTTTTTTTCTTCTACAAACAGTAGTTCACACAGCGGTGAACGCAAAAGCTTACAGAAATATGACAAAATAGCTGAAAAGAAATGAAGCAACAAACAAGCAGTAAAGTACCACGACACGTACCCTTCATTTAAGACGTCAGCGGCAGCTCATTAGTATGAAGATAAAAAGGTTGAGCTGCTTTTCTGCCTCCTTTGGAGATTTTTCTGGCCATCGCTGTCAGATTTGAGGAGTTTTTCGTTTTGTGGTTGATTATTTGAGAAAAAGCAATCTCACACTACACAGTAAAATGCCACAAAGTCACCTTGGGGGAAATCTTTCTGGAGTTTTAAGTGACGCAGGCCTTCATGAGTCAATCGGACCATGGCTTTCACCCACATTTACCCCACGGTCCACCTCCTGTTCTCATCATGTCAGAGAGAAACCATCCACAGCTCTAAGCAGATCCCTGCACAGGACAAAGCAGGCAGCCTGCTGCTCATAACTGTTCTTATTGGATCAAACAGCTATTCTACTTATTCAGAGAAATCAGGAGATAATCACAAAGCAGATGATTGCTTCTGATTGGTCAATTTTTCATTGAAACAAGCTAAAATCAAATAAAAGGGTTTCTGCTCTTGTCGAAAAGCACAGCAACACAAAAGCACAAAGCATCCAGGAGCCTTTTTGATCCGTGGAGGATGTTTGCAGTCTCTGCAGCAGCCAAAGCTTTAAAGCCTTCCTCCTCTTCCTCCATCCAGGCTGGGAATTCAAACCTCTTTTAAAGAAGAAGAATCCACGTCTGGCACAAAAGAAAATCAATGAGGTGGAAAAAGAGGGAAAAAAAGGGGAAGAAACATTTTGAAAGCAGCAGTTTCACTTGTTGATGGAACACAAAAGGAGAAGACAGTAATGTAGAAAATACCACAGGGTTCATTTTGAGCAACAACGGCATCCTTGCAAAAGGTCTGCGGCGACGAGGAGAAGCTCACGCCCGTCGCTGACGAGCTGCCGCTCGTTACAGGTGTAAATTTAGTCACTTGTGGTGTGAAATTCAGACTCGTACTCAGACAGCTACTTGGAGAGTTTCCTTTCTTATTGTGAACCGGCTGCTGTACACTTTTACTGTTTTAGAAGTTTTCTTTATTGAAGATGAACTTGACATCAGCCTCTGAATGGGACAGACACTGTTTCTCCAGAGCTTTCCCCAGCATAGGCGGGCCACACAGGAACACGCCGACTTTAGATCTGCAAGGAAAACAAGAAATCAGCACTTTACTGAGTATAGTTACAGTTATTTAGCAGCACGTATGCTGGTGATTCTGCTCAGTGGTCACGCTTAAACTTCTTCAGAAAGCAGCACATTTATTTTATCCATGAAGTGCAGTGAGCCAGTGAATTAGCAGCAAAATGTTCCCAGCATTTGGTTATATTTCATGATTCAAAGCTTACCACGGAATAACTGAATTTGCGTATTCGGTTGTCTATGTCTTCTTTAGAAGCAGCAATAATATACTTACTGCTTCCTACAGGCAGTCAGATGCAGTGTTATAAAAAACTCTCAGAGGCTGCATAAACTCAAGTACTAATACTACACTGTAACACAAACGCACTGAAATCTTCAGTAAAAGTAACAGGACATACTGTATATTTAAAAACAAAGTATTTACTGCAGGAAGTGTCTTCTATCAATATTGTCATTCATGCATTAGTGGCTACGTTTGTGCAGGCCTGCAGCTAATTCCCAATTTAGATTGATGTAGCGATTGTTTTTTCTTTGATTAATTTATTAATGGGAAAACATCAGAAAACAACATGAAAATGACCATTAAAGTAACCCAAAGTGGCGCCTTTATGGAAATTATTGCTAATAAATTAAATAAGTAACACAATTAAAAGGAAAAAGTGAATTTCTAAAGTTGGTATTGTCACAAAATGATAAAATCTAACCTGTACCTGATGAACCTCACTCAGACTGGAACGTATCTAAATAAATTATTGGTAAGTGAGACAATGTGTGGTTATATTTTATTGTTTTGTGAAACTTTTTCCTCTGATGCCTGCTGTTTATCCACGTGTGCAGAGATTTAGCTATAGTTAGTTAGAGTTAGTTATAGTATGAACAGTCAAAGTAGGTGCCGATTCACTGACTAATCAATTAATTTGGTGTATATTTGTTAATTTTTTGTGTCAGTAAAACCTGAAATTGTGAGGTAACTGTAAATAATATTTCACTCTGAGCTGTAGGGGAATATGAGGCAGCATGATTATGAAATTCTCAAATGACATAAATTTGCACTAAAGTCCTTGAGTAAAACTAGTCAGATATATATAAACATTGGTTAAGTGGAGGAAAATATACTAAATATTTCCTCATTCTGCTCTGAGCTGAGCGAGTGATACGATGCGCTGACCATTTTTCTCCCGTTTTACCAAAATTGCTCAATTCTGCAGTAACTCGAGCTTCAGTGTGTAGAGTAAAGGCAGCAGCAGCAGCTTGGCATCATCCACGTGAGACCATGAACTGTGTGATGATGAAGATAAAGAGGTCACCTCGGATGCTGTGTTGCAGTGTTGGTGAACTCGTTGTCCCAGTTAGGTTTCCCGTAAAAAGTCTTCTGCTTCAGCCCGGTGATGGGATCGTTCTCCGCCTCGTGGTGAACGCGGAAATGAGCTGCCTGATAAAGGAAAACATGGACAGATGGCACTTCAGATTTTTTTTAATGAGCCAGTCTTTAATTTAAGAACCACATGCATTAAACCAACTGCACCTCTAATTGTTTCATAACATAAGCACATTTCTTCAGCGCAATATTGTGCCTCATTTTACATTTTCCCATACATCCACCTAGTTTAAGAGGAACTTACAGTAAAAAACATCCACATCCCTGCCTTCATACCTCTTGCTCCTTCCAGCGGGTGAGGTAGATGTTGTAGCTGAGGAAGTCCATCATGCCCTTCTCTGTCATCTGGCGCTCCAGAGACTGCAGCAGGTCTGCAAACCACTCGAAGGCTTCGGTCTCGGGACACAGCCAGTAGAAGTAGATCTGGTGAGGAATCGCTTTATTAACCAAACATTCACTTCTTTGTCTTGGGTTTATCTCTTTACTTCAAACAAACGCTTTTAATTTAACCTCAATTGAAGCTTTCAAATCATTTTATGTAGCAATATCTGTCAGGCAGATGCAGTGGACACATAGGACCTCTATGAATGAAGACCAGGTGATATAGTAGTTTGCTTGGACTACATCATTTTCTTGATTTAAAGTTCTCGCTCACCTTCTTGGTGAAGACATCCTGGTTGTTCTGGATGCGTTTGTACCACACGGACTTGAGGATGGAGGCAAAGGGAGTCACTCCGATTCCTGCGCCCACCAGCATGACCACCTCGTAACGAAACACGTCCTCGCTGGCGGTACCGAACGGACCGTCTATGGCCATCCTGAGGAGAAAATAGATGCACAATGTCCTTATATCCTGCTTTCATGCTTCTCTGTACTGTACAACTTTTTGCTTTTGATGGGATGCTGTAAATCAAACACTGAGCTCTTGAGAAATGGAAGTGCCTAGATTTCCTGTTTGGTGCAGATCTAAAAATGAAAGATATGCTAATTTTCAGAAAATCTTATTAAGCTGTACTATGATCACTTGAAGACTACAAGATATTACACAATTTTCTTATTCTTTCTTATTTTTAACTAGATGATTATTGTGGCTGAAAAAAATCATGGCATATTTTTCAAAAGAGCTACAGAAAATTTGACATTTAAATTACAATAATGATTTTACTTTAGTGCCTCTAATCTTTTACTTTTTTATTGTTTTGTCAGATTGATTATACTCAGGTTACAGGTTTGGGGAGGTGGGGATGGGCTGTGTAACCAGCACCATACAAAGATTTACAATTATTTGCAATGTTGTCATTTGGTATGTGTGCAACTTGTCTCCATAAGTGGCCAATTGTTGCACATCCTCCAGCAGCCGTGGATGCACAAAAGACATGACCACGTTGAGTTAAAGCCCCAAACATGAAGCCAGCATCACGTTATCTGTGAATGTTCTGCTTCAGCTTTTGTTAAAATTTTAGAAACAGTTCACAGCCAATTAAACTGTATGTGTACATTTTTAAATATCAGTTCTTTTTGTTGTCATGTGGATGAGCTCTTGTTTGTTTTGCCTTTAAGTAATTTTTTAAAAAAAAGGATATTTAAAGTGTTATTAAAGAATAACTGAAGGCTCTGTCACTGTTTGGGTTGCTAGCAAGTCCAATCAAAGTGTATCCAAGCAAACAGCAAACTGCCCCTAAGGTGGAGGCAGCAGCTCAAAATAAAGGCCTCCTTCTGGTCTAAAGAAAGCATTAAAGTGTTCCAATTTTCACTGCAGGTCCACTGTGCAGAGACTGTATTGTTAATAGTATATGATTTTTACCATGTCTGCCTCTCCACTCTTCCCTATATGAGGGGAGAGTAACAGGCACATACAATAAACCACTCAGGGCTGTAAATAGAACCCCTCCTGCCAGCTTTTCAAAGGAGTGCTGGATAGGCAGCAATCAAATGCAATCACAGGCAATTTCAAGCACAGTTTTCCTCTGTTATCAATCTTCCCTACTTGGGCAGGGTCCAGGCCTCCAGAGGTTCGTTTTTGTCTCCTCCACAGGCCTCATACACCGCCTGCGTCCAGTCCCCAACAATACGGATGTGGGCGCTGAAGTAGTCTTCCTCGGGGGCGGAGGTCAGCGTGAAGGGGTGCCACTCGAGCCTGGAGACAGACGGACACTGGATGAAGACGTACTGCCCCACCTCCATACGGAAGCCTTTCTTCTTCATCTGCAGCTCCAGAGTCTTGGAAGGGTGCATCACCACCTGTGGACCAGGTACAGGGTAATGGATTTAAAATTATGGTTATTTATTCAGCCTTTATGGCCGCATAGGGGACATTAAAACTAAGTATAGATTCAACTAGTCATTATTTTCATGGTGCAAAGTCTTTGTGCTTTTCCCCAGTGGGTTTAATAATAATTGGCAGTTCCGCTCAAAGTAGTTAAGAAATCACCAGCTAGTCATGTTTTATATTGTAAAGTATTTTCCATAACAAGTCAAACAAGTGAAACAAACTTGGTGCGTGTGCTCATTAATGTTTATATCATTGTAATAAAGTCCAGACATACCTTAGTAATGACCACTTTTTGGTGGGATCGATAGATGCGAACAATCCTCTCAAACACATAGAGGATCATGGGAGCCAACACCCACTTCCATGTCTGGAGAAAGGAAAATTATTGGATCAAGTTGTTTTCTTAGCAGCCTGACAGGAGATGCAACCTGCCAAATGTCTTTTTCTTGGTTGTAAGTTCAGGAAAAAAAGCTCACCCCTGGTGGGTTTCCAGCAAACTTTGGCACAGCACAGTGAGACCCATTTATACCCCAGTTTTCAAAATGGTCAGCGCAGTCAGAAGGTTTATTTGTCTCCAAGCTCTCCGCCGTCTGTCCTCGCACAATACGCCTACAATCAGAAACACACAGAGCAAGGATGAGCAATTCATGAAAATAACTGCTTGAAGAAAAACCTGTGGAGTTAACATCAGTTCAATGGAGAGTTTCTTTTATATTCTATATGAACGCTATGTGAACAAAAGTACAGTCCCAGTTACACCTAGAGGTGCCCCGAAGCTCCCGCCAATGTTAATGAGCTCTGCAATTAGTGAGCAAGGAGAGCACTGTTAGCTTTTATGCACCATGCGCCACACCCCCTTTAAGTTACTCCACTTTGCAATAATACCATTTACAGTACACTTGTACAGTGGACTGTGGAATGTGTAGGAGGACAGAAATTTCGCAAACTGACTTGTTTGCAATGGTGGCATCCTACTACAGTAAAAAAACACGATTTTAAATGTTTAAAACCAGTGTGTATGACTTATAAAGCTGAGCCACAGGTAAATTCACCAGAAGACCAGAACCATAAGGTGCTGATTTTCAGTCAGAACTAAGATCTGTCTGTGCTAAGACAAAGATCAGTCCTGAATGTACAAAACTGCAGTTCCTCTAGTGGCCACTTGGGGCTGGGAGTCAAAGTGGGGTCAGCTCCCATTGATGGCCATGTTAAAATTCCCAGCTTTATACCAAAAACAATCACCTACTACAAAAGCAGTTTTGGCCTCTATGGATAGTAAAACTCATCCAAAAAAATTAAATAAAAATAAAATATGCATGCATAGGTGGCGCATTGTAGCACAGGTTCTCGTGGACAAGTGACAAAAAGGTCCAAAATATCTTCAGGATGACCAAAATTTTGCAGACAAAACTGATCTTGCTTGTGCCCGTACCAAGCCTTGCATGCTTTGCACGGCCTCTTTGGGTGTTGCTGCTGCTTGTCTGCTATGCATCACCCGAGGTAATTGGTGCACAGACAGGTCCAATAAGTCCATGTTACAATTTTGGTGAGTGAAATTCTAGTGCTTTATTAGTGGCACACATCTCTGCATTGTACCCATGCAGGTTGTGGATGCAGCTTGCTGACCAAGCACCCCCCCCCCCCCCCCCACCTTACCGC
>VUQK01002135.1:29496-48972 GCA_015106715.1 Bujurquina vittata
GAGTTTAGGCAGAGTAACACACACAAGAGATGACAGAATGAGAGCAATATCCCACACACACACACACACACAGAGCAGGTGTATCTTCTCTTTATTGCTGAAACATGTTGGAGTGGTTGGACACAGCCGTGTAGATCACAGCCGTCTGTCACAGCTAAACTGTCAGATGTTGATCTGCACCAGCTGAGGCTTCTTTGGCTTGTTTTGGCAAAGTGAAACACTTCTGTTCAGCATTGGTTAAAATATTTGTAATTCATTAAAGATATATGCTGAGCCTGAAGCTGCGGGTTCCAAGACAGATATTAAACATTGATTCTGGTACCCTGGTGCTCCAGCACAGTGGCCCAGCTCACCCCTAATGTTAAAGTGGGCTGTGTGAGATTGGCTCACATTAGAGCTAATTTAAGCAGCCATCAGATGATGGGTTCACTGTGGTCAGAGATGGTCAACAACAGTACTCAGGTAGGCTGTGGTTTTTAAACAATGCTGGAGTTGGAGCTATGGGGCCCAAAGTGTGCCAAGAAAACACCATTACATCACCACCAGTCTGAACCACTAATGCATGTCAGGATGGACCCATGCTTTCATGCTGTTTACTCAAAATTCTGACTCCACAATCCAAATATTGCAGCAGGAATTCTCTTATGTTTTTCCAATATTCTGTTGTTCAATCTTGGTTATCCCGTGTGTTTCCAGTTAACTGAAGCGTGGTCTTCTGCTGCAGTAGTCCATCTGCTCCAAGGTTAAACATGCTGTGTGTTCAGAAATGCTCTTCTTCAGATCTTGGCGGTTACAAGTTGTTATGTGGGTTACTGTTGCCTCCTTATCAGCCTGAAGCAGTGTGGTGATTCTCCTCCGACCTCAACAAGCATCAACACCACATTTTGACCCAGAGAACTGCAGCTCACTGGATATTTTCTCTCTTTCAGGCCGTTCTCTGTAAACTCTTGCAACCGTGTAGGAAAATCTAGTAAGAAAGTTGATAACTAAATGTAGTAGAATAAATGCTGTGCCTCCTGTAGACATGCTGAGATTTGTCCATCTGCATTAGCACCCCTGCTGGGCAACCCAGAGAATACATGTGACAACGATAGCTGATTAAAAGCTCTAAAGCCGCAAACACACTGGAAGCGATTTGTTGCAATGTGGCAACCAGAAACCAGAGAAACCCTACGAGTGAAATAAATGTTGGAGACACAAAGTGGGCGGGACCCACGATAAACTTTTCAGGTGAGCGAGTGAAGAGACGACCAACGAGAGTGAAGAATACTGTTGATTGATATATGACGTGACTACTCCTAAACATATTTTGAACTGTAGATTTTACACTTTATTTATAGCAGCAGAAGCTAACAGCAATAATCAGTGAAAATTCAACAGTGAGACACGCATTAATGCAGCAATCAGTGAAATAAATGTTATTCCACCGCATTTATTTAAAATGAGAATGTTTAAGACTGAAATTAATAATTCATTTGCTCGTCATCATGCAGGATTACACTGTTTTTCTCCATCAGCCCTGAGCAGTAAAGCTTACAGGAGGTCAAAAAGTTAGTCCAGGGCGGTGCATCGCAGCATATGGTAAACCTGCTGCAGGAGACGAAGGTTAAACAAATGCTCACATGGAGTGTAATTTAGACAAAAGGCCTTCTAGTCATTTTTTTCTTTCTAATCTGAGGGAAGGGGATTAGATTAAATCTGTTGCATGGCGACTGTGACATCACTGCTGGCCCGTTTCACAATGCATAATCACAAAGAGCTGCAGGCACTACAGCAAAGACCTTTGAGCTGCGAGGACCAGGGCTGGGAAGTTTGTAGCCCAGGGTTCACATTCACCACTAAAAAAAAGGCAGAAAGGCTTCTCTCAAGGCCTTAAAAGAGAGGGAGAGGGGAGGGAGTTCCTAATGGAGTGTGTTTCCATTAGGGCTGTCCACTGAGACCCAATCCTCTGTTTTCAGTGCTTTGACCTTCATGAAATGCACTGTGGACTGCATGACATATAAATGAACTATTGTGCTCACAGTGCCAACATGAAATGATACAAGCAAAGGTAGACTGCATGGATACAACACTTTGGCAGAGAGAACTAGTGCCACTATTTTTAATCCTCAGCTGAAATTTATTGGGTTTTTTTCCCCTGGTTTATGTTTCCTCTGCAAGCGAATGGCGTGAAAAATGAATCCAGCAAAAAAAAAAAAAAAACTGCACTTCCTCTAATGTCCACTTGAGGCTGCCTACAAAAGTGAGTCAGTTCCCATAGACTTCCATATTAAAATGTGCAGCTTCACAGCAGAAATAAACATGTTTATTTCATGCTTGGTTCAAAGAATGGCTCGTTTGCCCTTATAACACATCCTGAGGTTTAACTGGGAAGGCTTATATTTTTGGGTGCTTCGACAGACAGGTGCATGCTGACAGAAGGAGCTCACTAAACTGGGCTGCTGTTACCTCTTTTTTGGACATTTTTGATAGAATTACTAGGCTAATATCATGGCTTGCTGTGCGTTTGAAAAGACAAGACTATTAGCTTCTGTGATAGTTTTTATCCTAAATTTCCTCTGATGCAGCAGTTATAAATGAAGTTAACCAAAAACAAAACTATTAAATTAAGTAGAATATTATACAGATCAATAAAAAAGTAAATTGTGTTAAGTCTCATATTTGATGACTGGTGTCTGTGGATGCCAAATTAATTTTTTACACTTTTAAAACATCTGAATGTTGGACGTATTGGTGGTGGCGTGAGTCGCTTCACCAGTCACACTGACTCAAGTCAAGTTTTACACATCAGAGATTTTTACACCTGATTATGATTATTACACATACATACATTACTCTAATTTCAAACAACACGGCATGGTTAAGAAAATAAAGAATACTTTGTTAAGTTTAGGCTGCTGAATGGTGGGACTTGTTTGTGTTTAGGAGGCCTTTAAGTAGTGTTCTTACAGCAAAGATGTCAGAAGAGTTGCCCCTTCAGCACTCAGTATCTGATTTCACGCACTACTTTTTATTCGTCACACTTCATTAGGGTAGAAAACAGAAAATGGACATTTATGTGACGTCCTATAGCCAAAGCAGGGAGTTCTCAATTTCAAAGAAACTCCAGTCCTGCAAAATTAAGCTCTTACTGTCATCTTACAAACAGGAAAGATGCAAGCGCAAAGAAAGAATTCTTATCCTGAATGTAGTCCTTAATTGCTTTAATGGTAAAAATACAAGTCATGATGATGAGTAAAGATAAAAAGGGATGAAATAGTTTCCCTCAAAATGATGCTAAATGCGGGTAAACACAAACAAACAAGGGCAAACGACAACCGTAAAGTCCACCAAATCAGAGATTTAGCGCATCAGATGAAGGACATCCTGGAAAGCGTTGCCTCCAGAATCAGTCTGGAGCGGACTTGAAACAAGGCCTAAACTTTCAAACTGGAGGAGGCTCTAAAGCTTGTGCAGCAGGCTCCCATTCGCAGTTGACATGTCATAAGACATGTCACAGATGGAGAAACTCACAGAGGAGCAGAAGAACCTCACCTTCAGCCTCCTGCCCTCTGAGCTGCAGTATGAGGCTGAAAATCCAGAGGATATTATGCAGATTACAAGCACATGCATGGATCCCTGTGAGCAGGTGCAACGGGCACATACAAACAGTGCGGTTTCAAGAGAATTTGCTTAAGATAAAGGAAATAGAGGATTCCATTGTTCAGAAGATCCATTCATCCATCCATTATCCTTTTTCGGGGGGTGGGGGGGGGGCTATCCCAGCTGACACAGGGCGAGAGGCAGGGTACACCCTGGACAGGTCGCCAGTCTGTCGCAGGGCCAATACAGAGTTACAGACAACCCTTCACACTCACATTGATGCTGTCATTCATAACTATGGGCAATTTAGATTGGCCAATTAACCTAACCTCAGTAAGTGCATGTCTTTGGACTGTGGGAGGAAACCGGAGTACCCGGGGAAACCCACGCAGACACGGGAAGAACATGCAAACTCCACACAGTGAGAGAGAGGCCGTGCCAAGGTGGAATCGAACCCAGGCCTTCCAGATGGTATTCGAACTGTGAGGCAGCAGTGCTAACCACTGATGATCATGATAATTATAGGCCAATCTCCAACCTTCCTTTCCTCTCAAAAATTCTTGAATGAGTCGTTGTAAAAGAGCTAACTGATCATCGGCAGGGGAACGGTTTAATTGAAGGGTTTCAGAATTCATCACAGTACAGAAACAGCATTGGTGACGGTTACAAATAATCTTCTTATGGCCTCTTATGCGTGTCTGACTCATCTCTGTGCTTGACCTGCTAGACCTCACGCTCACTGCAGCATTCAATACGGTTTATATGTCTTATTTTGTTAAAGAGATTAGAGTATGCAGTAGACATTAAAGGTAATGTGGTGCAGTGGTTTGAACTATACCACTCTCAGAGACTCCAGTTTTTTCATGTCAGTGGGGAGTCTTCCTCACACACTAAGGCTAATTATGGAGTTCCACAAGGTTCTCTGCTAGGACCAATTCTATCTACACTATACATCAGGGGTGGGCAAGCCTTTTGGCTCTGGGGCCACATTGACTTTTTGACAGACGGGCTCGATCAACCCCAGCTGCATACATATCAAACGTAAATATTAAAAAGGCATTACAGTGTTACTACTTACATTTGCTTTTAGTGGGAACAGTGTACTTTTTGCCAGTGCATCAAAGTCTGGTGTTAGTTTTGTTATAGCAATTCTGAGAATCCTCGACATTAATCATAATGATGATATTATTTGAGTTGGGCAATTCTGTACTAATCTTCAGATTAAAAAGACCAATGGGCCGGGCGTGGCCCGTGGGCTGTAGTTTGCCCACACGTGCTATGCCTCCCTTTGGCAGTATTATTAGAAAGCATTGCGTGTGGTTGGCAAACTACAGCCCACGGGCCACGCCGGGCCCATTGGCAAGCCAACACCCGATGAAGCCAATAGGACCGTTTCATCTGCAAAAAGCAGAGAGGAGATTCGGAAGCCACCAAACCTTCTACCACTTGGTTACACCTAAATTCTGTCCAGAGACAAAGGGCAGCCCTGGCAAAGTCCAACACCCACAGGAAACGAGTCCGCCTTATTGTCAGCAATATGGACAGAGCTCTTGCTGCGGTTGTACAGGGATTAAATGGCCAACAACAACGGGCCAGACAACCCCATACTCCCACAGCAGCCCTCCACAGGAAACCCCGGGGCACATGGTTGAATGCCTTCTCCAAGTCCACAAAGCACACGTAGACTGGATGGGCACATTCCTGCGCACACTCGAATATCCTCCTGGCACTGAAAAACGCAAGCACTTTCTTCAACTACAACTTGGATATAATGAGGTAAGTAAATAAAGATAAACTAAATAATACATTTATAAACACAAGTTTATGTTGTCTAAAGTATTCAGTTCTATCATATGTGATTAGTTTTGCAGCTGGTAGAAAAATATTCCACCACCTCTCCTCCCTTCTTCACATCAGCTTTCATTTATCCATGTAGTTGCCTCAGTCGCTGCATCTCTGGATCTGGGATCTCTTTGATGAATCATTCAAAGGACGATGCACTCTAACTAATTTGAGTCATGCCTCTTGGCTTCGGGGAGCAGTCATGCTGTTCTCATTGGTTAAACATCGGCAGAGAGACAGTGAACAAACAGAGCAACACACAGTGGAGGCCTTGCAGCACCAGGGCCCTGAATCAAACAAGCTGCTCCTGAGAATAATCTGATTATTTTTGTCTCCGTGGGGCAGAGCTAATACTGATCCAGGATGACTGCTCTTTCACACATTGTGTGGTACTGTCAGCGCTGCTTCAGGATCGAGGGGGTTTTTTTCCCCCTGAAAACTGTCAGTGTTACTTTATGCTTCACCCTCGCCACATTTTAAAGTGAAAAATTTTACTTTTTACTGCACTACATGTATCTGACAGATGCAGTTATGTCTCAGATTAAAAATTTATGTTATAAAAAAGAGATGCTGTGTTTAGAAATTATGCATCAGTGTGATTGAACAAGTGGTTTCCGACCACTTTGCTTGTAACCTCACCCTCTAACCTTTGCACGTGGTTTTAGTTAGACTTTGTGAAATCAAGAAGAAAAGTCTAGAAAATTCATGTCACCCTACTGAAATCTGGGAATTAGTTAACTATATAGAGACAGTGAATAGAGTGAATCATTTCAAGGGTATTATATATTTTTTTAACAGTGTTGAATTTGTATTTTTGTTCTTCTATGATTGTGATGGAACTTGTTATAAAGACTTTGCCAACTTTGGTCACAGCAGATGAGCCAGGTTCTGCTGGAGGTTTCTTCCGTTTTAAAGGGAGTTTTTCCTTCCCACTGTTGCCTTGTGCATGCCCATAGACGAGCTGTCTGATCTGGGGGATTTTCTCCTAAAACTGTACGGTCTTTAACTTTGGGTATAAAGTACCTTGAGGGTGATTTGGTGCTATATTAATAAACTGGAACTGAATCAATCTTTCAGCTCTGTTTTAAAAAGATTTTAAAATGTGTCTTTGTCCTGCGTGCATTTGTCAATTTGTAATAATTTTAATAGTATTTATTCTTTTTGTTTCATTTCATGGATTTATTTCAAATGCATGAAGATGTAGTCTGGAAACAAATAATCTGAAATAAGAAAAAGCTGTTGCTGTGTCTCATCTTATACCTCCAAACTTTTGTTTTAACATTTTCTTCTAGCATTCTGCTTACTAATGCAGACTGATCCTTCAAGAATTTATGACAGGACATCCTCCCTCAATGGTTCCCATTTCCAAACAATATCAGGATGTTGCACTTGCTTTACAGTACTATGTAGCATCAACCTGCTCAAAGCAGCTGGCCTGGATGGATTTCCAGGTCAGGTCCTGAGAGACTAGCCGGAGTCTTTGCAAACATCTTAAACACATCTCTGGCACAGTGTTCTGTTCCCTCCGGCCTCAGGACATCAACGATTGTGCCAGTCCCCAAGCAGAGGACAGTGACTGGCCTCAACAACTGCAGGCCAGTTGCACTCACTCCTATTATTGCAAAATTCCTGGAGAGACTGGTCTTAAAGAACAACAAATTTGCTCTGCATCCTTCCATACAGACTGTTTCATGCAATGTCCAACCTGTGTCATCTATGTGACATCTACCTGTGCACATGGGACTTGCTAAACTGTCACGCTGGGCCCCCACCACTCCTTACTTTCACTCAGCATGGGGAACCCAAAAGGCTGCACAGCGTCCCAACACAACAAAAGCATCATCATTAAGTTTGCAGATGACACAACATTCCTAGGACTAATCACTGGGGGAGAGGAGGGAGGGTGTAGATGGGACGTACCGAGGCTGACAGACTGGAGCACAGAAAGCAAGCTACTCTTAAACACATGCAAGACAAAAGAACTGATCATTGACTTCAGGAAGATGGGGGAAGACCAACTCCCCCTGCAGATAAATGGTGAAACAGTGCAGGAAGTCTCTCCATTTAAATTCCTGGGTACACATTGGACCGCTCATGGACTCGAAACATCAACCAACTGGACAAGAAAGCAGCATGCCAGTGTCTCTGTTTGCTGAGAAGCCTCAGGAAGGTCAAGCTGTCCTAGTAGACACTGGTGTGTTTTTACCACTGCTCCATGGAGAGTGTTTTGAAACATGACTCATCAGACCAGATCACCTTCTTCCACTGCTCCATGGTCTTGTTCTGATGCTGAGGTGCTCATTGTTTGCAATTCTGGTTGGTGACAGGGGTCAGCATGGGCACCCTGACTGGTCTTTAGCTATGCAGCCCCATGCACAACAAACTGTGATGCAATGTGTTGCAGTAGCTCGTCTGTTGGATTAGAGCACTACTACTTACCACTGCAGACCGGGAACGCTGCACAAGCGCTGCGGTTTTGGAGATGCTCTGATCTAGTCGTCTAGCCATCACAATTTGGCCCTTGTCAAACTCGCTCAAATCCTTACTTTTGCCCATTTTTCCTGCTTCTAACACATCAACATGGAGGACAAAATGTTCACTTCAACAGGTGTCATGATGAAGCGATAATCAGTGTTATTCACTTCACCTGTCAGAGATCAGAATGTTATGCTTGACCGGTGTGCATGTCATCCATCTAACTGCATCTTATGTGGCAATAGAAGGAGCCTGGAATGTACTGAATATGCCTTCCTGGCTTGGTTAAGATTTGTTGGCTTTACATAAATGTAATGTTGTTACTGCAATTTCATGCCTAGGACGCGCAAAGCATGTGACCCACATGGTGGACCAGCAGGTCTATCACACGCTTTGCTGTGACACTGGGTTGCACGGTCTGTTGATTACTACAAGGATAAAGTTACAAACACACAGGAAGCAATTCACAGTGACACGGCAACCAGAGACCATAGAACATGGAAGCATAGAACTTTCTGTGTGGAGTTTGCATGTTCTCCCAGGGTTTCCTCCCACTGGCCAAAGCTATGCAGTCAGTGGGGTCAGGTTGATTGGTGATTCTAAATTGCCCATAGTTGTGAATGTGAGTGTGAATGGTTGTCTGTCTCTCTGTGTTACCCCTGCAACAGGCTGTACCTGTACAGGGTGTAGCCTGCCTCTCGCCCTATGACAGCTGGGAAAGGCTTCGGGCCCCCTCTGACCCTGAGCAGGTCGAGGAGAATGAATGGATGTAATGAAATGAAAAAAGAAGTAATGGCTCTAATAGCGTCTACCTTGCTCATTATGCCACTTCTGACTCCAAAAAACCAACATGTTGAGGCAAAAAAGTCAGCTTGAGGCTTCAAGGTATCTGCCTCCATATGTTAAATACAGTTTAGAGGTTGTGCTGATCAGCAAAATTTGAGGTGTCTTTAATATTAAAAAAAATGTTTTGTAAAGATGAAAAAAAAATCTCTGAGTTTTTGTTGTGATTTGGAATTATATAAATAAAATTGAATTTTACTTTATTTTTATTCAAGGATTATTATTTTTGTAACTTTCAGTTTTATAAAAAGCAATAATTGCAACGTCTTAAAATCTACAATATGCATCTAATTTTGAATTTCTTTAAATATTTTTCCTTTTATTTGTTGCTTTATTTCGCGCACACAGACCGTTCACTTTTGGCACCAATGGTCTCCCACACGTTGCTCCCTGGAGCAGAGCGCAGCGGAGAGGAGGTAGTTCCGACGAGAGGGGTGGAGGGAGGGGAGTCCGGAGCTCCAGCTGGTGTTTGGCTAATGACGCGGGATCAGGTGGAGGAAAAGCTCCTTATGGAGGGGAGGGGGACAGAAATACTCTGACAGGGTGGTGAAAGGCGCACTCGCTCCGCGGACAGCGCATCAGCAGCAGCAGCAGCAGCAGCTGGAAGGACAGCTCCCGGCTTTTCGTGCGGAGTTCATCCCGACTATCCGCTCCATCTGCGGGCTACCGGCCGGTCCTGTTCCCGGTGTGGGTTTGTGAGCTAGGAAGCCCGCCACAGGAGGCGTTAAAGCGGCTTACATCAGGTAAGACGGATTCCTGCTTTTTAATCTGCAGGTCAAGTGTGCCAGTTTGTAAGGTTAACAAGAAGATCTGAGTTTACAAACTTCATGTAAAGCAGAAAGAGAGAAAAGAAAACGCGTGATCAAGGGTTAAATAACTGTTTTGGAGCGTCATGCATGTGTTTATGGGCGCATCTTGTTTGACGCACAGCCGCACCGAGCAGTTAGTTTCATCCATGGAGCGCATGTTCAAAGTTTGCACGCTGGTTTCCTTTGGGTCAATCTAAAAACAAAGCAAACAGATAACAGTGGAAAGCACGTGTTAATCTGCCAACATTTCATCTAAATACGTTTCTATTTTTATTTATTAAAAAACAGAGAAACTCCTGCCAGGGGGAGCACCTGCTCAGTCAGTTTATCCTGTGAGTTTCCAACTCTGTTCAACAGACTAATGATCTAACGGGAGTTTATCAGAGAGTTTAACAAAGAAATCCATCATCGATGATCCATGAAGTTTATTAACCACTGATCCAATTCAGGATATTAAGGATGGAAGCTGAGCGCACAGATTATTTTTAATTACTTTAATCAATATTTGATACAAGTAGAGCTTTACTCTGACTTTTTCAGCCCGTCTTATCTATCAGCATGGATGGCCTTTTTAATACACAGTTTCAAACCTGTGGTGAATGTGAGTCACTTTACAAAGTGCGGAAGCTGCAGTGAAGTCATTAATTACTGATATTATCAGCAGAATGCATGCACCATTCCTGCTGTGGTGATGCCAGAGTGAAAACATCTGGACTGATGGAAGTCGTTTCAATCATGAAGGTGTAAAATGTTTTTATTTACCTCCAAAAATATGAGGCTTTTACAGCTTTCTGCTGCTGCTATAAAGAGTAAAGTGGGAATGTGAAAAAGTTGAGCAAACAAGAAATCAGATGTTCTTGTATGCGGCCTGGGAACTGTCCTGTTGAAGAGTAATGTTTCAGCCAGAGGCAAAAGAAAATAAGCAGCACTGTAATACAATTATGAATCTTTATGCATTTCATTGAATTTGGGTTCCATTTACTCAAGCATTATAGACGTTTTGTTCATTAAAAGGCTGGCAATAAATAAAGTTAAATGAAGTTACACAGACTCAGTAGACGCAGACAGACAACGGTCTATTCTGGAGCAGGAAAATCCCTGAATCTTAGTTGAAAGAGTCGATTCACGGAAACTCAAATCATCTGATAACAATTCCAGCTTCTCAGCTGTGACCGTTGCTTTAAATTTTGACCATTTGGCTTTCTTTTTTTTTTTTTTACTTTGAAATGGACACAGTGCTGTAGTAATGAGTAGGAAACCATTAACTGTGACTTGAACATGGATATTTTAGACTTATTATATTCTGCACTGCAGGAAAAAACAATCAGAGCCTGCAGCAGGTGTGGGGCAAAAGTGAAATTTAAGGAGTTGAAATCAATGCTTTTCAAGCTTTTGTGCAGACAACCCGACTCTGTGAGTTCATCTCTGCCCGTCCTCAGTGCCCCCCCCCATGTGTTATAACAGATAAGAATGGCAGCAAGTGTGCTTTCGGCCACTCCTACAGCAATGATCTGTAAACAAGATGTTCTCTGTGGCTTCGGTTCAAGATCAGCTCAGGTCCTGCATCAGCTTTCAGAGTTCTGTGTTCTGCACTGCTTTGAATTCTTTTCTCCATAGTTGTGGATGTTTAATCGCTTCGCCGCTGCTGAGGCATCAAAAGTCAGGGGAAAGGTAGGTGATTGTTTCCCCCTGGTAACCGTTATCTCCTCTAGCTCGTGCTGATCAGAAATGGGAACAGCGAGAGTTTACTGCATTCATGCAGCCGCTAAAGAAAAGACACAAACTGAGCATTTCTTGGATTTATGCCTTTAATTCACGCTTGCAGTCTAAGTGATTTGTGGCTTCACAGATACATCTCGCTGGGTATCATCTGCACAGTCATGGAAATGTGTGCAGTGTTTTCTAATAATCTTGTCAGAGGGAAGATCCTGGTCTACAGAAGCCTTTGGAGCTGCACGGCTAACTTTCCTTTATAAGAACGAATGAGAATCTCTCACAAAAATATGATTCACCGCATTTCTATTAGTACAAAGTCGTTTTCAAAGAGGTAAGCTGAAGGCAGAGGGTGGCTGATGATTGCTTTTCTGTTTGCTCATCATATTTTGAAACAGTGAGCATTTACATCGTTGGATAAAGCACGAGTTCAGCATTTGAGGTTGACTTTGTTGCAGATCTAACTATGAATAAAAGGCTGTATACAGTACTCTTTCATTAATTAGTTAATTTTTTACAGTAATAGTTCTCTCAAGGGGCTTTATATAGTAAGGCAAAGATCCTAAAATATCAGAGAGAGAACCTCAACAATCAGACATTTTTCCTATGAGCAGGACTGCATTTGGAAGTCCTCCAGCAGCTTAGCTAAGGGATGGCTCGTGGTCACCTGATCCAGCCCTGACTATAATCTTTATCAAGAAGGAACGTTTTAAGCTGGAGATGGTGTCTTTCTCCCGAATCCAAACTGGAAGTTTGTGCAGCAGAAGAGGGGCCTGAAGCCTGAAGGCTCTGCCTCGCATTCTACCTTTAAATATCCTAAGAACCACAAGGAAGAGAGCACAGGGCTCTGCTGGCATAATGTGGTACTTCGGGTTCTTTAAGATACAATGGGAACTGATTATTCAGGACTTTGCATGTCAGGTCAAGGAGTTTAAATTCAGTCTCAACCGTGAGCCGATGAAGAGAAGCCAATATTAGTGAAATAGTTCTCTTTCTAAGTCCCTGTTAGAACCCTCGCCGCAGTGTTTTGGATTAACCGGAGGCTTCTAGGACAACCTGATAATAAGGTATTACAACAGTCTGGCCTCGAAGTAACAAATGCATGTTTCAGCGTCACTCTGAGACGCTGAACAATATTGTGCACACGGAACGAGCCAAGTTTGCAGATTTGTTTCATTTGTGAGTTAAAGACTCATCCTGATCAACAGTGACCCCAAGTTAATGATTAATCCCAATCTGCTGCGTATGGAGGCGGCAAGGACGGAAAAGGCTTTCTGTTTTTCGATGTTTGGGGAGGTCTAATCAAGTGTGCAGCTTTTTCTCCTTAGTTCTACCATCATGCACATATGTGTCACTGTTGTTGTGCGCTTGTGTCGATCCGCAGTTGAAGCCTCCATTTGATTTGCAGATGGAAGGCTTTTAAGAGAATGGAAAGATCACAACTGACGTCACCTAAGAATCTAAAGCGGAGTGCTTTGAGCTGAATTCTGTGACTAAATAACAGGAAAATCCTGCAGCTTCTGACCTTCACCAGCAAGTTGACTTATTGAGCCCAGCTGGGATGATAGTTGCCTATCTGCGGAATGAAACTTGGTGCCTTTCCTGTGCTGTAATGTGTGGGAAATGCATGAATTATTAACTAGACTTTGGACCATGCTGTTTCAGCACTGAACGTGTCTTCGGTAACACGACGTATTTCAAAAATCCCGCCGTTCGCAGACATCCGGCATTAATTACCATAACAACCCCTATGGTGGGTGTGAGGCACAGTTTCTCAGCTTTCAGAAACTGTTTGAATGTGTCTGAAGGGGACAAACAGTGGTGTAATTACGGTAGTGCAAAGTAAGTTTGATCCAACGTCTCAGCTGTGATGTGCTTGGGTATTAAAGGGCAGGTAACAGTGGTATCGTTGGCAATGGCCCGGTGTTAAAGGTTATTGTTTTTACCCCTTAATCTGTCGCACATTTCAAGCCATAAAATTCTCGGTCAGGTCAGCAGTAACCCATGCAAGGTCAGGTATAGAGGAAGAGTTAGAGTCTTCCCCTTTATGTGGATTTTAACCTATTTGGTAAATCAGCTGACATTCACTTTGGGTGTCCATCTAACCTATATGAATTTGTTGATTATGATTATGGAGGCCCTTTAATTTTATGGGCAAAAGACAAGGCTAGATGTCAGGGAAGTGACCCATGCCACGTCAGGAGTTTAAGGGGGATTCTGAGACCTGCCATCGCAGCCTAGGTAGTATTTTTCCCTGAAAAGTATAAAATTACTGGTTAACACTTGTTTCATGACACATTTTTATGGTTTGTATATAGAGATGAAGATATGAAGCTGACCCACAGACACAGATGAACTGTACGGTTATTATTTAAAGGCTCCAACTGGAAAGCAAAGCCTTTTTGCATACCGAGAACTTCCAAATGACCCCCCTGACACATTAATGTGTACTGGACTCTACTTTGTGTTGTTTACAGTTTAAAATAATCTTAATTTTTATCTTATGCTGGATCTTGGTGCAAATGTTGTCTTGTCCTCGTGCTGTTTTAGCTTCTCCTTTTATTTAAGGCAGCATTCGTGGGATCGCTGATACTGTTAAACCGAAGGTTTGACCGGCAGGTGGGCGGGGCTTAGTATCAGGGATGCCCCTGAGAGCCAAGAGTAGAATAAAAAATCAGTCTGAGCTTTTGGCTCACAGGGATCACTGCATTCACTGGCATCATTATCAGAAAGTAGAACCAGTCCACTTTAAAACTATTTTAAAGGACTGTTCTGGTGTATACAAAAATGAAATTACTAAAGTGCTTCCACAGACTAGGCTGAGGTTTCTGGAGTGTTTGACTTTGGGTGCCCTAAAAATCTTTTCAGATTTGTTGGTTTAAGTTGTGTTGATGTCTTTTAAAAGTCTTCTGGCTCTGCTTTTTGGCACCGTGGCCCTGCAGCTCAGATTCAACCTGTTCCAATTAAACTCCACGTTTCTGGCCTCGCTCATCAATAACAGCCGTGTGATTAGGTGGACACGTAGGATTACATAACACTGCACACCAAATACAACATGTGAGTCCCTGTGGATCGAACTCTCCTGTCCATTCAAATCTATATTTTCCTGTGCGTGCGTTGCCTGCGGCACTGTGATGGTTTGATGGGAACCACAGAGCAGCGTACATCCTCCAGATAAGACTTATCACTGCACGCGACAGTTGGAGCTGTGGTCACAAAGTGACAGAGACACGTTCTTGTACTTTACAGGGATGTGAACTCCCTTTGGCTGTTGAAGTGGCCACATTAGGGTATGAGCAGCTGCCATTTGCAGGCTGTTTTGGCCTTTGGTGTCACTCCAGCGTGGTCTGCAAATCAGTGAGCAGAAAAGTGACAGCCGGCATCGAAGCCAGAAGTTCTCACCGTGGCTCGTGCGCTTGTGTTTTCATGAATTTACACTCGACTTATTGTCAGAGGGGGGTCAAGTGATTTAGGATTTTCTGTTCAACCTACGGCTGCCAGCTAATCCTGAGCTCTGTGGAAAAAACAGTTTAAAAAATAATATAGAGAAAACACTCGAAGGCCGGCCTTTGGCCCATCAGTAAAGCTGGTGTTGTTTACACACACACACACATGCGCGATACAAGTCATGTTACTCTGATTAAGCTTTAAATGAACAGCGCAATAATCCAAATCTGAAAAATAAAAATATAAGGCAGCAGCTCTCGTAGCACTGGGGGGTGAAAAAGTAAAAGCCTCAACTTTAACTTCAGTGGTCAATAGGACATACAAACATTTGAATTTTAGTTTAAAGGGATTTTTAAAAAAGCTTTCAAAGGTTGGTGCTTGGTGGTTAGTTAGCGTGTCGGTGTCTTCCATGCAAACTATAGGCGACCGCGGCAATTTGTTACGACCAAAGCTAATCACAAGGTTATTTTTGGTGCAGGAACCTCTTTGCAACCCGCCAACTGGTCAGGTGATGCACATTTTCCCCTCATGACACGTCCAACATAGCAGACAGCTCTCAAACAACGTGTGCATGAGAAACCTTTCTAGGAGCAGAAGACGTGAAAGAAACAAAGAAACAGGAGATTTTTTTTTCTTTTTTTTTTAAAGTCTCATGGTTTCAAGCTGTTGCAGCAGCTTCCTTTATTTAATCTGGGGGGTCTCTGCGCTTCTGCACGGATATATCACTGAAATAGTGTTTCAAAAATCGAGAAGCACACGACCAGTCGAAACAACACGGCTCGTGCCAGCGGATGTGACGTCACTTCTGATGTGAACCACCCTCCGCGAGGGTATAATGGGTCCTATATCATGGGACCAACAGGGGGCAGTATTTTACCAGTGTATGCTGGGAAGATATGCTCCCTGCGGCCCCTCCAACCTCCTCCCTGTGGGCTTTTGTTGCGCTTTAAAAGTCAGGTTAGATAGACTAGATGGCACAGTGATACCTAACCTTTTTCTCCCCTTTCAATAGTCCCTGCACATTTATTCAGGCCATATTTCCCTGCTTGTGTGTTTGGATGTAACTAGAAACTTAATTTTTAAAGGTCAGCGCCTCGCCTGTGGGGACGCGCCGTGATGAAACAGCAGTAGCCCTACTCTTTTGAAACAGCAGATAAGGCTTGTGTTAAATGGCTTTTTGAAGGTCTGCGCTTTCAGGGTGAACATTTGCTTGTCTCCGCTGCAGCCCCCTGACCACTTTGATAAAGCCGCAGTCAGAGGTTTGCAGGGACACAACAGCACATTTGCTTGCTTTTCTTGTGTGTCTCTCACTGGCTGTGTACCTTCATATCAGCCAGAAGGGTGCAATGATGAGACATACAGAGCATCTCGCCAAGCAGCTTCTTAATAATGCGGGGTCAGGGTCAGGTGACCGTGGAGTCAGCACTCCTTTTATTTCTTTGCTCTGAGGCGTGTTTGGGCTCATTATCTCGCTGCAGCTTGAATCCTTCATTATAAACATGCAAACCAGAGGAAAGGTTGAGTCTATTCGACTTTAATCATCCCACCAGCACGTTTCACTGTGTTTGAGCCGATTTTCACTTGTAATTTTGCTTTTGAATGGAGCTTTTTTTTTTTTACATTTTGTCTTGTCAGTGACATGTTTGCGCTCCCTTTTTAGCCTTTGGTTGCAAAAAAGAGCCATCCAGAAGAAGTGAAACTCACAAGGCTTCTGTAGGTGAACCTGCGGCACACGGTGCTCTTTCAGGTGCTGATCATCACCTTTCCATGGCCCTCCCCTGGTTTCTCCCCCATCTGCCACTGCGAGCATCCTACAATGGAGGCTGGAAGCCAGCAGGGACCATAGGTTACCCTTCAGGGTCAAAACCACCTGTTCATCTGACCCTGTGTCTCCATCCATCCGCCCCACCCCACCTCCAAAACTTAAAATAAAAATATTCAGATTACAGTTGCTGAGTAAAATAATTTAAAAAAGACTTTTGCAATAAACAGAAAAAAAAGAAAATCCCTTTATTTGTACCACACTGGGGAAATTTCAAACAAGCAGACCTCCTGTGGCATTCGCTCTCTCTTTGTTTATTGCTGCCACTAATCTGTTACTGGCATTCAGTCATTCACTGTGAAATTCAGTTTCTTTGTATTTGTCCTTGTTACCTTCTGAGAAAACGTGTAGAGAGGCTGCTCACCCTCTGACTCCAGCTACACGGCTCACTTTTCACTATTCTCTGATTTATTTCCATCTATAAGTTATGAAAACAATATAACTACAGACAGGAAATGATAATATACTGAATGGAGTGTGTATATGCACACACACACACACACACGCTTGTACACATTTAAACAAAACACAAGGATGAATTTAATGCGTGTAACCAAAGTAACAAGTGTCCTTTGAGATGCAGTTTCATCTCCCAAACTGGGCATAAAGTTCACACAGACCACACAGTGAAGTTGAGCCTTAACTCTCAGCTGATCTCAGTGCCATCCCACATCAGCTGGTGTGTCAGCTGATTCTCTTCTGCACAATTCATTGGTAAATCTCACATAGGCCATGCTATTCAAGCTGCTTTTATCACACTCACATGGCTCTGTGTTGTTGTTCAGTTTTGAGTTCCTGTTTTGTTTTCAGTGGTATTGTGGTCGCATCAAGCTTCACTTTTTGTGGTATTTTGTGAAATTTGGGTTCTTGTTTTCTTTTCACTCAGTGTTTCCTCCTCTCCTCCTCCCTCTCTTAGTATCTGTTCCCCTGTTTCTCTTGTCATGGGTAGTATCAGTTTTCAGATACACTCGATTCTTTTCAGATCACTCAGATTCAGACGCCATATGCAAACAAAACACAATCAACATTTGCAAGCCACTTTGCAACCCACCTCCACCTCAGCTCATCCTTCCCATGATGCTTCTGACTGAATCCGTGTCCTATCTACTGCCTCAGAACTGCAGATGTAATCTGACTGGTGTGGCACTGATAGCAGCCACTTTATTAATGGCAGAAAGCTTATTAAATGGGGTCTAACATGTTTGAATGAGACAAATCAAATATTAACAGGATTGCAGCGATGAGTGGAGCTCAAGCTCTTTGGGTTTTTAGCAGGTGCAGCCCGAGGGAATGAGTGCTTTCACTGCCTGGGATCTCACCACTCGATATGTGTGAGTGCAAACAAGCAAAGTTACTTTAGAGGGCTGAGTCACAGTGCTGCACTGAGCTGATTTCCTGTTTCCTCTGTGTGTGTGTGTGTGTGTCGTTGCTGTGGTTTGTGCAGTATGAAGATTGGAGTGTTTGGAAATGGAAATCTCAAGTTCAGTTTGATAAGAAAGCCCACAGCACGTGCTCTTCTTCTCTGCATATCAGTGCCTTCTCCACCTGCATTTACACCTGAGTGTCCTTCATCACGTACAGCGCAAGGGATCAATAATAAGAGAACTTAGACTCAAAACTTGAGGTATGTTTAGGGGAAAATGGACACGTGACTTATAAGCTCTGGAGATGAATGTATGTTTAGTCTTAGAATATTAAAGTCTTATAGTAGGTAATAGTGGCCCAGTTTTCTGTTTAAGCTTCTTGAAATGCTTCTTTGTAAGAAGTCTTAATGCACAAGTAAACCAGGTCGTGCTAGATTTCCACACCCGTATAAAATCTTTACATTAAAGGAGACGTATCATGCTTTTAAATCCTTCCCTTTCATATGTAAATCATTCACTTATGGTCTGAATTCCTCCTTATTGTAGCTCCACGGACCCCTCTTTGACCCCTCTTCGAACACCCGTCTTAGAGCGATCCGTTTTGGTGCGGAAATGTGAATGAGACATTTCACGCCCCGCCCCCTTCAGGTCGCAGAGCGTTCCACTCCACCCCATTTGCCCATTTTTGTAGTTTGATAGCAGCGATACAATTACCTACCAGTAGAGAAACAAGGAGGATTTTCCCCACTGATGTGGGTATATTTCTGAGGAAAATAAAATTTAACCAGGCACTTCAAAGAGGCTCTGATGCTGGGGTGCGATGTAAGGAATCGTGCAGGTTAATACACCCAACAGCTGGACATTTTGACTTACCTACGTGCAACTTCAGCATAACTGAACTGGACTACAAAATCGTTGCTAGAAAAAAATGGAGGATTCACAAGATTGGTTAGTGGGAACTCCATGCCCTTGTTTAGCACTTCCACAGCAAATACTGTGACGTAACAGATAAGAAAACGTAACAGTGAACAGAGAAAACTGAACAGACTAAAAATTATGACCCAAGAAGAATATAAAGATCTCTACGCAGCACAGGGACAGAATGCATTTAAATTTCCTGCACTCCTACACACTCAAAGTACACAACAAAATGTACTTAAGGGCTAAAAAAGTGAATTTTGCATTTTTGACCTGACGTGCATCCTCTAGATGTTCAACAAAATGGGACATTAGCTCATTAATAGTTTAAGAGTTTAAGAAGGCGATATTAAATCAAAGGTGATGCAAGTGAGATTTCTTTCCCCATGGATCGATAAAGTGGTCAGTTAGTGATTAGAGGCTGTATTGGAATGAAAGTTCATGCGTTCAGTGTGCGTGAGAAGATGAGCTGCATGTTAAGCTTGTATGGATGTATTATCGCTTGTTTCCACAGAAATGGGTAAACCAAGCCTTGTTTGTGAGTATCTAAGGGAAACCTTTCATTTATGTGACAGTAGAGCTGCAGTGGACTGGCTGCTGGCTCTGTGATCGTCTTTCTGTTTGTGTCCCGTTTGCCTTTTAATGCGCCCAACAGCTCAAC
>VUQK01002136.1:32842-49643 GCA_015106715.1 Bujurquina vittata
CAGCGGGTGGCCCCGGAAGCGGTTTTTTTTTTTTTTTATAATCCATATATGAATTTACTGTACATTTTACTTCTCGGCTCCTCTCATTCTGCCATGAATGTCCAAACCGAGAAAAACAGCTGTATATAACATTATCCCAACTCTGGCAACAAGACAAACCCATCGCAACGAATAGTCTGCTCTGATTGGCTGCGGCAGCTGTCTTCAATCAAGGCTCCACTTGTGATTGGTTCAGAGGGATATTCGCGGCCCTTTTATTCCACATCTTTTTTTTTCTCATGCGTTCATCCTCCGCTTAGTTATTAGGTCTTTAAAGTGCCAGACACACATTCAACTGATGCCCTTTCAAGACAGTTTTAGCTTTGTGGTTGCCGTTATCTTTATTTTAAATAGTGAATTAATAATCTCCACGGAAGGGAATATGTAGCTATGTAATTTCATAGCGGTAAGGCGAATTTGAGTAAAGTCGGAGAATTTCCCTTTAGTCAGTTATTTATTTATTTAAGTAAGTCATAAGTGTATTTAATAATACATATACGGACATAAACAGTTACTTTTGAAAAGGTTCTGTCACAGTATTTTGAAGTTTTGCTAAGTGTTAATGAGCTAATTGTTAAACCCGAGTTAAAGGCGTGGACCTGCAGCGGGATTAGAGACATCCAAACTTGTTTGGATCCAGCGTGAAACTTGCCTGCACCTGCACATACCCTCTGAATGGATGCATTTCGATTAGCGTAAAGATGAGCAACTGTCCTTCAAAGAATTGTTTAATGGGTAATTTTTTAATGAAAATGGCAGCAGATTCTTTTGGTCCTGTCGGTTTGGTCACCAACTTCGGCTCTTTGTTGTGTTACTCAAACTGTCACTGAGCTGTTTTTGTGCTGCTGGGGGAGGCTGCTGCCGTTGGGGAGTGCAGTTACAATTTGGGTGTGTGGCATGCAGGGTCTATGTGGGAATGCACCATATTTTTACCCCCTCTGACAATAGACACTTTTTTTTGTAGCTTTTATCCAGCGTCTGTGCAGAAAGCAGGCAAGCTGTTATCATAATTCAAGTGCATGTAAATTTGTTGCTCTGTTTTGTTGCATATGCTATGCCTTACTAGGAGAATTATAAGTTGTTGAAAAGTTATAATCTCTGCAGATTTCAGTAGAATATTATAGAAACTTGTTCACTTGTTGACGGGAGAAGGGAGCGGGAGTTTGACTGATCAGGGCTGCTTCTGCAGTGATGTGGATGCTGCACCGGTCTGTCGAGGTGAAGAGGGAGCTGAGTGTGAAAGTGAAGCTGTCGGTTTACCCGTCAATCTACATCCCTACTCTCACCTATGGTCCTGAGCTTTAGGTGATGACCGAAAGAATGAGAGGGTCAAAGCAGAACCGCTGCTCCTACGCATCGAAAGGAGCCAGTGGAGGTGGTTCGGTCATCTGACTAGGATGCCTCCTGGAGGCCTCTTGAGTGAGGTGTTCTGGGGCATGTCCTACTGGGAGGAGGCCCCAGGGCAGACCCAGGACACGCTGGAGAGATTACATCTCTCATCTGGCCCAGGAACATCTTGAGCTCCCCCTGGATGAGCTGGTGGAGGTGGCTGGGGAGAGGGAGGCTTGGGCTTCTCTGCTTAGGCCGCTACCCCCGTGACCCGACCCCGGATAAGCGGAAGAAAATGGATGGATGGATTATATTAACTACTATAAAGAAAAAGAAATCCAGCTACACTAAAGAATGGATATACCTACAACTAGTTTTCTGCTTGTTTTTTTCCCCTTGTGCATGATGTGAAATCAAAGAGTTTGCAGGGGTCGGTTGAGGTGGTCCGGGCATCTGTATGTACCGATCAACATGCTACAGTGACGAGCAGGTGAAACACCAGATTGAATGCCTCAAACAACCTGTAGCTCACGTTTATGCTTATTGTATTTACTTATTGATGGAGCTGGAAAAGTTGAATTTAAATACATGCAGGATGTACAATCTCATTGTACATCCTGTATAATGACAATAAAGGCATTCTATTCTATTATTTTGGATGTCAAAAAACCTGTAACTTGCAGTCTTTACTGTGAATGTATACATTTCAGTATACATGTACCTCTCAGCATCACTTACAATCTCCCACAAAAACATACTTTTAGTATATTTGGGTCTGGTCACGTGACTGTGATTGTGCACAGTTTCCACTGGATAGAGGAATCGGGTCATATTAGCGTGAATGTCAGGACTGAAGGCTTCCCATCACAATGCTTAACTGTAATGAAATGATCCATTTTTTAAACTTTATCTCTAAGTATTTTTACTGTTGCGGTTCATCAGTGTACATATGCGTTTAAAATTAACATAATTTGAGGCGCTACAGCAGTTTTGTTGTAGTTCATATGTAGGTCCAGAAGATGGCAGCAGATGTCCATGTTGGTGCTGATGCAGCAGCGCGCTTGCTGATTGCCATGGTGTTGTGACCAGCATAAGATTTGCCTCCTCACAAATGATTAAAATATGCGCGCGTGCACACACACACAGCTGTTTAAAATTCGGATTTACATGATAAAACATACTAGTGTATGTTTTACTCTCGCTTTCCCCTCACCTATCCCTTCAGTGTAGTTCTACTCTTGCTTCTTCTCCATCAGTTCAGTTCTCCCTTCCTCCATCCTCTGCTCTGCTTCAAAACACCAGCATCTATAGGTAGGCCCCGCCCATAAACAGTGGCTCGGCCCTCTGCTGACGGAGGAAAGTCTAAGGTTGCTATAGTAACCATGCCCCTCCCTCTTAAGCAGGTTCTGTACCACTCCCTCTCTGCATCAGGGATGCTGCAAAAACTGCACACACAGAAAGTATGAAAACACAACACAAAGAAAGAGCGAGATTAAAAACACTCGAGTCAAGTCATTTTCTTTCAAACACTTTCATTATTTTCTCCACACAACTGAAAAACAAAACAGAGTAATTCCCAGAAACAGAAAGAAAGAAAGAAAGAAAGAAAGAAAGAAAGAAAGAAAGAAAGAGGAGAGTGAAACTACAGAGAGAGAGCTTGGCATGCTGTAGCATGCTGCAGACTAACGTGGTGGTGCAGGGCATCGTCACCAGGCTGATGGCATATAGCAGAGCTTCTTCTGGGACCCGAAATCAAATAAAAATCAATAGTTTTGCCTCTCAGGGTGCTGCCACATTAGACCGAGCTGTTGTCAGAACATGGGGAAACGCCAGAAATGAGCCCACAGCCTGAGAAACGCTGTCGGACAGAAAAGCAACAGCAAACCTCTCTGCCCCTGGAAGTTGTTACCAACGGTGATGGCCTCAGCCATCTCGCCACTCCATCACGTGAAAGGAGGAAGTGCACACACACACACACGCACATACACACATTCACCTACTTTGATGAGCATTCATGTGCAAGAAACGGAGGGATTGACATGTTATGGGTTTGAGAGAAATCCAGGTGACTACAAAACTGTGACAGGTATCTGTGTGTCACTAAGAGTCTTGCTCAGCAGGGGAGGAGTTAAGGAATGGAGATGATAAATCCTGACTTGGCCCTGGCTACTGCTTGCTACAATAGCCTTGCATCACCTAGCTTCAAAGAGGGATTTTAATCTGTGTCATTTATCCTAGTAAAATCAATAAGGCTGACGCTGGTCTCCAGACTGTGCTCCTATCAAAGCCTAACATGTTGCTTCTGAAGCTTGTTTTGCTTTCAGATTCAACACACAACTAAGTTATTACGGTACATGTGCATGCATTGTTGTACTTGGATCAATTTGCTCTACAAAAGCAATGCAGGTGGGCGACTAGTATTTTTTTCAGACATCTTGCAAGTATAGTATAAAATATGTTTGTCATTATCTTCAGGTTAAGTTTTAACAGAAGCAGTCAGAGACATCGCCAGCAGAGCCAGATTTGTGAGGCTTCAGTGGAAGTGGTATTTTCCTCTAAATACCTCAGCTGGTGGTACAGCGGGCGCAGGGCTCTGCCAATAAGCTGTGCCGCGAACAACCACCGACTCAGAGGAAGTTCCATCCTTTGACCGGTGTGTGTGGAGGTGGGGAGAGTGGGAGGGAGAGAGATGGAGCGAGCAAAGCTGTCAGCGGATGCTAGTGGGCTAGATGTTGCCGTGCGGCGACTCTGTCCTCGTGAGATGCTCTTGTAAAGTTCATGAGCAGCGTGAAAGGCCACTGTGTGACTTGGAGACCACACACACACACACACATACATACTGTGATGGCAAAAACATCCAAGCTTGATAGAAACTCACATTTTACTGTAAATACAGTATCCAAACACACACACATAACCAGAGACACACAGCGCAAGAACAGATGAATAAGAAGGACGGGGTAAAAGCGATGAATGTGTTAGTGAGTGTGCATGCACGCCCGTGTGTGTGGACAGCGCGCACACACTCTGCAGCTCTTGAGTGTGTATCGGCCAATACAGCCGACACAATCACGCAACCATCAGTAACAACGCCGGGTCAGGCAGAAGAACCAAAAGGCAGGAGATTCAGAAAGAGGGGGGGAGGGTTACAAAATAAAGAACATATCCATCGATGTATTGTACATGAGAGAAATATGTTAATAAATAAATTTTGAGTTACAAATCTGTTGAAAACTATGATTTGAAGATGAAAAAGTCTGTCTGGTCAGTCCTGTCTGCGAACTTGCTGTAAATGCCAGCTGCAGCTCTCGTGCCTGAGAATCAGACAGCCCACTCCAGTCTTGATGTGAACTTGTGAAGCTCACTTAAGTCCAGTTTCCTGGACTATATTATCTCCCTGCAGTCCAGTCATCTGGACTGGTTTACCCCTCTTGTAGTCCACTTCTTTGGGCTTTGCCCTTCAGCAGTTCTTCCGCAATGGCCGGACCAAGCTCTGCTTAGTTTGGGTTAGCCACCTTTAGCCCAAGTGACGGTGGAGCCCTCATTGGTCCTAGCTGGTTGCAGCCATCTCACCATGAACACGAAGGGGCAGCAGATACTCATATGAATTTGTAGTTGTTGTAGCATAGGTAGGCTGACTCCAAAAGCGCTGCTGTCTTTAAATAAAAAAGTGGATAAACAAAATAGCCACTCCAATGTTGAGCAGAATCACCATGACAACCAGGATGGAGCTGTAGGCCTGCGTGGGAGAGAGAGAAAGAGAGAAAAGGGAAAGTGTCAATAATAAGGACACACACACACACACACAACTCACAATCGAGGCTGTTTTCAGTACATTCAACCTGAACAGCACTCACATTTATATTTATCTTTTTATATCCTCTTCATGTATATAAATATAAAAAGCGATAGATAGATAGATAGATAGATAGATAGATAGATAGATAGATAGATAGATAGATAGATAGATAGATAGATAGATAGATAGATAGATAGATAGATAGATAGATAGATAGATAGATTTATTGCACTCCTCAGTGTGTCCTCTGGTCCTCATTTCATCTGTGGACTTGAAATGGTGGACTTAGAAAACCCAGCAGCTCTGGGATTTTTTTTTTGATGAACACAGGTGTCAAGTTAAATACGATACTGTGACACTTTGAAGAGGTTCGACTCAACAGCAGCAATGTGCTCCCATTTAAAAAGAAAAATGGTGAAACTGGTGTTTAGCACAGATGAATTGAATTAATTAGGTGATTTTTGCCAAAAAATATATTTAATGTATGCAGAAAACTTGCATTTTCTTCTATTAACTGCATGTGTTCACAAATTGGCACAGTGCGGTCACTGTATTAGGTCTCCGTCAGGATCAATTGTAGCCTGGATTTTCAAAACAAGTCTTAAATCTCTACAGGAAGACAAGACAAACTTGGCATATCTCAGCCTTTCACAATAAATGCCCCCAGTCAGTTACGGTAAGTTACCATATTCTTTGAAGTATGCTAGACTGTTACGATTAACAGCTCCCAGATGTTGAAGGGAGATTACGAGAATGACTTAAATTATGCAATACATGTTGGTTTCTTAATTTAAGCACTTCTTCTTCTGTAAACAACTGTGAGCATTATTTCATTTTTCTGTGACTTTTCTGTGACAGGTGATTTAAAAAAATCAGCTATTGCTATGCTAACTTTTATGTTTTTAAAACATTAAGCTTTTCTCTAAATGTTATGCTTTTTTCATATATTTATCCCTATTTTTATTTACAGAAGAATACTGAAGAATAACACAGGTCCCAGGACTGAGCCTTGAGGAACTCCACAGCTATAAATATGAATACAAGACAAGACACATTAACAGCAGTGGACACAAGGGACAGGTAAGGAGAAAAATAGCAAAACCTATGCTATATATCCAAACTCACATCCCCCTCACATCATCCAATAAGATATTACTTTTAATTCTTGTTATTTGGCGGTGATTTCTGGAAAACATGAAACACAAGGTAATATGTTCACATCTGAAATAAATGTCACAGAAAAGAAACTAAGTAAAAGGATTAAGTTGCATTTTTAACTAGAAATACTATTTTAAAAAAGACCAGAAGCAGTAATTTATGTAAAAATCCAAAAGGTAGCCATTCTGTTATACTTAAATACGTTCTGTCTACCATAAACTGTCATCTATTTGTTGTCTTGCAGTGGGTCATGCGTCTTCCTGTTAAATGCTTATCCTACACTTTTAATAACGAAGGTGAAATTTGCATGTGAATATAAATACAGCACTTCTGTGTTTATGGAACAAGGAAACCTAACTTCTCTGAAAGAGCGAGGTCAGAGGTCAAGCTTGGCTGGACTACAGAAGCCTTGAGCTGGTGTCAGTGTGGTCTCTTGCTCCGTGACACTTCAGCAGATGCTTGCTGACAACCTGGGTCATATGGGTGAAGGACAGTCTTTCTGACCACCTGTACGTTCTGGGTAATTATGTGCGAGTACAACAAGTACATTCACTTTTTGTCTTGGGCAAAATAAAACACTTCGCTGGCATTAGCGTGCGTGCGCGCGCACACACACACACACACACACACACACACACACAGAGGAGATTCTTGGTCTTAATAAAAGATTTATCAAAAGTGGAGGACTTGCAGAAGACCTATGATTTTAATTAAGTCTACCTCTGAAATAATTTTAACAATAGCTGCAGTGGGAGAAGGAAAATAGGACTCTGTGAACCTACACACACACACACTTATTAAGCTGCATTAGTGCAACACTGTTGTAAATGAATCCGTCCAGAGGCTGCTAACAAGGTTTGTGTTGATCAACACGGCGATGGGCTTATTGCAGATCTGTGTCATAGATGATTAGCAGACCACAGGTGAATGAATCATCTGAAGACCTGCAGAATTGATGTCCTTATTTGTGGTGCCACACGATTTAGTACTAATGACTTTCACATTTGTACACAACTTGTAAGGGTTTTACACAAGAGTTACCTTTTTTTTAAAAAAAGTGTCTAGTTTATTATTGCAGCAGATTGGTCTTTGGTCTAATTGCTTCATTAGTTTTGGATAATATTCATTTATGGTTAGTATTTTCAATTCGTAAAAATAAACTGTCAAACTTTAGTGACAACATACTTTTGTTTTTGTCCCTAAACACTGTCAGGTACTTACTCTGGATGGTGTTTCCTTGGCCTGCAGTACCTTTGACTAGGATATCACACATAATAAACACATATCTTCATCTGCACAATACTGCTAAAATTAGAAACTTTTTCATGCGTTTGTTACTTCGAGGCTGGACTATTCTAGCTCCTTATTATCAAGTTGCCCTAAAAGCTCACTGAAGAGAGTTGATCCAAAATGCTGCAGTAACAGTAATAGCAGGGACTAGAAAGAGAGAACATATTTCTCCCTGTTACGTCCCCCTAAAGAGTCTAAGGGGGTTTGGGGATGTAACAAAAAAGGGACCAGGTTGACAAAAGAAGGCATGAAAGCAAAACAGGTGAGATTTTTATTAAGATTATAACAAAAAGAGACGGAGAAGCCGCTATCACCTACAAAACAAAAAGGAAAAAAAACCCCCAAAAAACACAGGAATTAAAAACCCAAAACAACAAGGTGAGGCAAAAGGCCTCACAAACAAAAAACACGCTCCTCTCCACTGAGTGGGAGTAAATCACCCTCCTCTCCACCGAGCAGGTGTAAGCAGCTGCAAAACACGATGACAATCTGTTTACCAAAACACTCACTAGCAATCACGGGCGGTCCCCGGCCCTGAGCTCGCCTCTCTCCGGCCTTAAGTACCCCAGCTTGATTGCTGAGCTGGGTCAGCTGTTCCAAAACGGGAGGCACCCAAGGCTGGAGGGAGAAAGCCGCACCCAGCGGGTCAGGAAGCCACAGCAGTCCCGGCTAGGGCCGTAACACCCCCTCCCATAAATACAAACCAGTGGTTTGTTACATGCACACACACACACATTTGTCAGGATGCCACGCTATTTCGACATGATTTTAAATCGCCTTCACCAAACACCAAAGCAACAACCAGGCATAGCTCGTGGAATTTGCCAGCACCTTCTCAGTGGGTCCACAGCACTAAAAGAAGTTTGCCTAATGTTGCCAAAGCAAGCTCCCATGGGACCACCAGCAGGTTTTTGGAGCCAGCGCATATGGCAAACATTGGGGGTTGCAGAAAGGCCTCAAGCAAACACTCTTCATTTGCTTCTCTGCCAGCTCAACGCAATCGGCACGCTGGCTAGCCAGATCTGCAGAGTTAAATGCTGGAGGTACAGGCGACAAGTCGCAATGTGGATCAGGTGGACCGGGAACATGGTTGACAAGTGAAGGCGCAGAGTTAGCAAAAGTCTGACATTTACCTCGTGACACTGGGCTCCAAATGTGGCTGTTTTCTGTCACGCCAGGCATCTTTGTCAGTTTGAGAGCCTCAACTCACTGTCTTTTCCAAGCTAGGCCCTTTCTTTGTAGGGCGTGCCTGCTGTCCATGTTTTAATTTCAGACAGCCAGCAACAAGGTGGTCAGCTTTATGGCAAAAGAACCATAGTTTCTTTACCTTCGCCAGTTTGCCACACTCAGGCTCTGCAACAGCGGCATTACTGGCCCTGCGAGGTGTACTATGAGAAGGGAGGTCACTGTCTGCAGCACTCATATCGTGGGACAAGATAAAGTCATCTGCTGCAAAGCGGAAGCCCTCTGTTCACTCAGATATGGTGCAATACACTCAGGCACAATGAAGCCAAATCACTAGCAGAGCACCACCTACCAAAGAGTGTTCTCTTCTCTCTGGCAAAGTCTCCGTACGTTTGACCAGAGTTTTTCTGACAGTACATCAGTAATCAAGATGCCGACCACTCACACAGCTTTAAAATTCTGCATCGAAGACACTCGTTTGCTGGTCGACACGATAACTCGCCATATGACTGCTTTTATCCCACAAACGCTGCATCAAAGACCGAGGTTCTAATAATGAAAGCACTGATTCGGAGAGAGAAGTTTTGCAGTGACTTGAAAAAAATCCTTGACACAAGCCCACTACACACCCCAAGCTAGTAAACCTTGGCGTGCTTTTTGATCCTCATCTGAATTTTCAAGTGCACATGAAAAACTGCCTCTTTTTTTATTATCTTAAGAAATACTGCAAAAGCGCAGCCATATCTCTCCCACGCAGACACTGCAAGACCTGTTGGTGCTTTTATCATTTACAGGGTTCGACAACAGTGCTGTAGTGCTTTCTTTTGTGGCCTCCACCAAGGAAGATTTGGAATAAACTGCAGAGGAACTGAAATGCAGAAGCATGTGTGCTGACCAGGATCAGGATTTGTCTTTTTCTTTACAAGTACTCATTACTTAAGTAACTGATTACAAATCTTTTTATTGCATGTTGCTGCTAATTTTTCTTTCTGGCCTTTTACCTGTTCCTCCACAATCTACAACTAAGACTAATAAAGAAAACAGGTTTTAGTGTCTGGGATCCTTCAGAGGCAGATGGTCTTAAAGATATTTTCCCCCCCTTCTCTCAGATGCATTGGGAAATATGCTCCTTATTTTTAAATGTAATTTTAGTTTTTTACTTCTTAGATCTCTTTGTTATTGTGTTACTAATTGTTGTCGCAGGCAACAGGCTGTGGGGAGGCGTCATGTAAATACGAACCTTTGGGATGCACAGGGGTTCATTCTGTTGATGCCGGGTGGATCTTTTTGAGTGGACATGGTGCTGGAGTGCTATTTCGGTCCAGAGTTTTTGTCTCTTTGTGGACACCGTAACAGAGCGAGCATCTTTTTGTATTGCTTCTACACAATGCCCCTTTCTATCGCCAACTCGTACCAATGCTTCACGGAAGGATCTAAGTGATCAATCTATTGATTGAGTTTGAGGACCTGTGTGTTTGTGCTGCTGCACATACGCAATGTCCATTCTCATGTCATTCTCTGCGTGTATTGTGTAGTGTGATAGGTTCACGGCATACACAGATACTGTCTTACACAAATCTCACTTGCTTCTCTGTGGCTGCAAACACACACACACACACACACACACAAGCACCCACCTCCACCCCCCTTGTCACTGACACACGCCCACTGATTGGCCGCCGTTGGAGCAAGGCATACGCTGTTCCCTAGCAACAGAGCGCTGGTTAACCAATAGGGGGCCGTCTGTGAGGAAGGGGCTAGTTTGCCAATCTGCTGTTACTAAGGTGCAGAGAGGATTGCTGGGGTTCTCTCTCTGCCTGTGTATCTGTGTGTCTGTGTGTGTGTGTGTGTGTGTGTGTGTGTGTGTGTGTCCATGTGTCTGTTTAAGGCTTCATGTTTCCATGTAGCAGGTAGCAGCAGCCACTGAACTGCTGAACAACTGGCTTCAATCACAGTCGTCACGTTGCTGCAGACAGACTCAGATTTAAAGTGAGCAAGTTGTGTGAGGGGCGAGGAACTGTATTTAGCAGTTTACACACAAGCAAAGTGAAAGTGCGAGAGAGAGAAAGGGAGTGCGTCCTAATGTGCTCAGTGAATGTCTGCGGCGCACAATGTGTGGTTTTCACTTGCTGATCTTCCTGTTGCTTTCATTAGCTAATGCCGCGACCACATTATCACCCAGGATTAGCGTGGATGGGGCCATCCACCAGCCTGAGTCAAGATGTAGCCAAAAAATTATATTACAGCAGCGTAATCCACCCCTTACCCCACCCCGCTCACTCATAGTAGAAAAAAAATATATCTTTCTTTATTTCACAAGGTTAAACCTTGTGCCTCTCCACCCGGATTATCTTAATATGTGGGATAACATTGTGTTATGTCACTGGGGATGGGATGTATCCTCATGACAGTGAGCAACAAATCCTTTTAGTGAAATCAATGTGTGGCAGTGACATGACAGATATGAAAAATGCACCATTCAGCTGCTGTCCACTGACATTAAGGCCAAACGGAGTGGTTCATACTGAAATTCTGCTGCTATCGTTTATATTTTTCATGTTAACAACTGATGAAATTACTTAATGTAAAGTGAAATTGGTCTCTTTTGGTGAGTCCAAATTTGCTCTTTTTGGTTTTATACCTGCCCGCAACATGACGGCACAAAGCCTCAATGGCAATCTGGGGGCACCATTCCAATTAATCCCCAGAAACTAGCTGCTATTCAGACTGGAGCACAGTAGATGGCGCTCAGAAGAAAGCGCTCAATGAATAGGAGTGAATGGAGCTAAAAGGCTAAAAATACACAAAGGTATTTTACTACAATGCTGACCTAAGTCTAAAAATAGAATATCTGTTGTCTCAACCCCCCATCTATTGAAAAGACCATAAAAAATTCTAGAAATAACCAGTTTATTCTATAGTTCCACAGGATGATATTCATTACCTAACAAAGTCCTGCAGGTGTAAGAGAGTGAGAGTTCTTGACAATAATCAGAATCGAGTCGCTCGTCACAGAGTTATTTGTTAAGACGTGCTGTCTGAGTGTGTTCATAAAGGCTCTGACCCATAGACTGTACATAAAAGATTGGCTTGGCTCCTGTGATGTCACTCATTCATTTGCGCCTCAAGGTTGGTCTTAACGCCAACACCATCCTCGTTTTTATGCAGATAGCAGTCATTAAGACAAAAAGGTGAAGTGCTACATTATCAGGAAATGCTACACTGGTCAACAAGTATTTTGCGACTGGGATTCTTTCACCTGTACTTGCTGACTCCAAATCTAAAAAGAATGTCCCCCGTTTTTCAGTTATGATGTTCCAAGTATTGGAGAACTATAGGGGTCGGACAATGAAACGGAAACACCTGGTTTTAGACCACAATAATTTATTAGTATGGTGTAGGGCCTCCTTTTGGGCCAATACAGTGTCAATTCATCTTGGGAATGACATATACAAGTCCTGCACAGTGGTCAGAGGGATTTTAAGCCATTCTTCTTGCAGGATAATGGCCAGGTCACGACGTGATGCTAGTGGAGGAAAACGTTTCCTGACTCGCTCTTCCAAAGCACCCCAAAGTGGCTCAATAATCTTTAGATCTGGTGATTGTGCAGCCCATGGGAGATGTTCAGCTTCACTTTCATGTTCATCAAATCAGGAAATGTTTTCCTACATTGATGTTCAAAAGTTGTGATCAATTATGTGTATCTCAAAAACCTGACATGCTAGCTTAAATCAAATTTAATTTCTAAAATCAGTGTAGAAACACTAAAGATCTGGTCGGAAGTTCCCACTTGCAAACCCTGTGGGTGTAGTACTTGCTAAGTAGTGCTAACATAATAAAATAATAACACAATTTCAGCAGCTTAAGAAAAAACCTAAGCAAACACTTCTTGAATGAGTTATAATTAGGAATAACCACACGTCATGTTTAGGGCTGCAACAATTCCATGAGTAACTCGAATAATTTGATTATAAAAAATTCTCAATGTAATTTTGTTGTTTCGATGCTTCATTTAATCTCTGCGGCTCAGGTGTCTCCGTTTAAGCGACACTCATGCAGTCCCCAGTTTTTTCAACAAAAACACTGATAACACAACAGCAATAGCTGTTTTACATGCAGTCTGTTTGCGCAGGTGCGGCAAGCACAAAGAGGCGGAGCCGTTTCTGAGACGGTGAGCTCAGGTGGCCCAAAAGGACTACTTCTTATCCGATTACTCAATTAATTGATGGAATAATTGATAGAATACTCAATTACTACAATAACTGATAGTTTCAGCCTTGGTCATGTTAATTGTCAGATAAGAAGTGCAGCTAGCAGCTAGCAGACAGCTAACAGCTACAGCTGCTTATATCTGCATCCACCGGTCACTCAAAGAGGCCACGCCCTGAATAATGATAACTTTAAGACTTAATATGCTCAAATGCATATAATTTATAAAAAAGGTCCACCATGGGGGAAATAAGCTGTAGAGACCATTTTTTAAATCACATTCTATATGTATTATTTTTATTGCTAATCTCTTAACAACCGAGTGATCGGCAGCTGGTCTAAGATTAGAGATAGGGTTAGGTTTGGTTTAAGCCACGTACTCATTTTCAGAAACTATGATATTTTACTTTTCAAAATAAGTCTCACAAATTCATTTTGGCAGAACAGTTTTCTGGATTTTCCAAACAGGCAAACATGCTTTTACAACAGGTGGACATTACCCGAACCCTAATCTTACCTCTGACTTTGACGGTTTGATGTTAAACTGATGAACAGCAGTCTGGTTAAATTGGGCATTTTAGCCTTTCAGGTTATTACTATTATTATTTTTTCAGCCATGTTGGTTTCCACTTGATCTGAAAAGCCACACTGGAAGGAAGCGTGAAAAGCCAGCCGTCATTAAAGCACCGATGGGGGGTGTGAGCGCATTTAGCACACATTTTCAGAAAGTCTCTGTTGGGATAGAGCTTTTTGGGCAGTACAGACAAAAAGTGCCACAAATAGTTGAGTGATAAATGAAAGAAGAGTACAATGACATACAAACTCCATGTCATCGGCACACAAGCGCCAGCACTGGGGAGTCCACATAACGGGCGACACAAACACCTTTAAGGGTGATGGTTCCCCTGTGCACGGAGCCCACCCCCATCAAGAAATGGTTTTCCCACTTTGGTCTCCAACAACTTGACCGCCTCTAAACACCATCCAACTTCTTTGGCCTCATTACCCACTATCATGATCTTGAAGTCTGTTTTTTTTTAAATTCTACTTTGGGGTGAAAAATATCTTCATTTTAGTCATATTTTATGTCACACATTGTTATGAGCTAATTGGTGCAATTGAGCTTAATCACATTAACACAATTTTCCCCAACAGAAAATTGTAATATAGCAATGTTTGAGAAAGCATATTGATCCGCATGTAACTGATAATAAATGAAAGAGCTCATCGCTGTCAACGAGGATCCATGTTGATCCGGAGCAGTTTGTGAATAAAACTGAACACTCATGGGGAAAAAAAGCACAGAAACCAGAGGGATGTACTCTGAAGCAAGATGACACAGCCAGGCTTTCTATGAGTTTGTGTCCTAACTGAAGCCTGCCTGAAACATCCCTCCAGGTGGATGTTGAGGTGCTTTGTGCAGCACCAGCACAACCACAACCACCAGCACAAAATTGTAATACATGAAACGTACCCTTTCAAAAATTTAAAAGGAAGGAATTTCAAATCATACAAATTTAGGCAGGTGTGCACCCCGTTGTACAAACAGCCGCTTGTATCCGCTCTCGTGCCACGCAGTCACGCACAACAGTGCACCAAGAAAACAACTTCACCATCCACAATATGTTTTATAAGAGCGGAGTTTTGTGCCATAAAGGTTATTCGTGTCGTAACAGTTTAACAAGCAGGTCAGATAACAAGCTTAAGATTTAAAGCTGCAAAAAAGGTTTGAAGGATCGTTAATCTAACCTTACAAGCTGTCCCTTGTTTTATTCCCGCGGCTAATGAAGCACAGGCGATGATTTAGACGTCAAGTAGCAGAAATCAACAGTTTTGCGCAGCTTTAATCTCATCTTTCAAAGCTAGTAAAGTGTCTGTGTGCGAGAGAAGAAGACAGTCTTACCGAGTTGCCTTTGCTCTGTATGAGGCTGTGGTCCTGCTGTGCCGGTGTGATGGGGGATGATTTCAGAGGGGGGGAGAGGGTGAGGTCCCGGCGCAGAGGCCGCGAGTCCATCTTCTCCCCCTGTCTGTCCAGCTTGTGCGCTGAGTCCTTTCCCCCTTCCCTTCCCTCTTTCGCATCCCTTCCCTCCCTCCCATCTCGGTTCTTATGCCTCTGTCGCTGTACAGTGTGCGAACGCCCCTCTCCATGACCGTGCCTCTCCTCCCCATGCCCATGGGGCTTGTGGGTAGTTGAGTCTCTGGGCTGTAAAGGCTTCATCTCCATCTCGTAGTTGCTAATTTTCTCCTCGTCCTGCTCCAGCAGCCGGCCTCCCCGGCCGTGCACGCCCCTGTGGCCGGACGTCCAAGAGGCAGATGAGGATGACTCTGTCCACCTGGCCGGTCTGTGATTGGAAGAGCTGTGCTCCCGCGACTTGTGATTAGAGGAGCTGTGTTTGTGTCCGTTGGTCCGGCTAGTGCCTCGCCCACTGACCCCTTTCGACAACATTCCCCTCCTTTTGTCTTCACTCCAGCTGTTGGCCCGTGGATGCTCACCCTTCCCTCCTCCTCCAACACCCTCACCTCCCCCACTACCTCCCTCCATCAACACCTGAATCTCTGTCTGCTCTCCTCCCCCACCTTTCTCACCTCTATCTCCTCCCTCCCTAGCCCTGTCCCCATGGTCCACTGCGCTCTGCCGGTGGAAACGGGCACTCTTGCTGCGCTGCGATGGCCGGGCAGGTGGCGGTGGGGTGTGGGGTGGTGAAGACGAAGGCGGGCTGAGATCAGGGGTTGCAGCATCATTAGAGGGGTCATCAGAGGCCGCACTCTTCACATAGAGGTCTGGACTGTCAGCTGTCCCAGCGCTACTCGACAACCCCTCACCCTCCACTTCGCTGGACACCTGACGTTTGGGACGCTGCACTTCCATACCTGCAGAAGACAGGTGACATGAGAAAGGCATTCAGGAGGAGGGGATGAAGAAGCTATTAAAGTGTTTCTTACTTGTGTAACTGCACTGTAAGTACACTAGTATCACTGTAGAAAACACTGACACAAAACATCTAAGCTAGGGACTGATAAGAGTTGAGAACGGGGTTAAATCTTACATTTAAATAAAGAATATCAGCGCAACCATCACATGCATCGTACACTGGGCACTGCACCCACCCGCAGGGCAGCAAACAATAACACAAGTTTGATATTTCTCTGCATATGATCTCATTACATGTTAGGGGATGTATAACAATTATTGGGTTAGAGTGGGGGTTGAATTTAACACCCCCAACAGAACAATTAGACATTATTGTTTGTGGCGTTTCACCTACAATCTGCTTACAGGATTAAAGCAGAATTCACAACGAAATTCTCCACATCCCCAAGAAGCCAAAGAGGAAAGGAACAATGAAAGAAAAAGAAGCAAATGCAGCAGGGAAGCCATCAGACTGCTGTGGCTTGTCGCGTTGCTTGTTTGGAGTGTGTCGTCTACTAATCGTAAGGTTTGACCCCCAGCTCCTCCAGTCTGCATGTCTAAGTATCCTTGGACAAGATCCCGAACCCCAGATTGCCCTGATCCATTCATCAGAGTGTGTGTGCGACAGATGAAAAGTGCTTAAAGGCCTTGATTAAATGACTGAATGTTTGTGCAAAAGGGTTAATTTGGGTTATAGTAAAAAAGCACTTTGAGTGCTCAGTTGGGGTAGAAAAGCATTGAATAAGTAACACTCTGTTTTTGCTGATCTGTGGCGAAGCAGAGGAATGGTGGGAATTGAACCCGACACCAAAAAAACTAGCAGTGTGTAGCTCACACTGTTAAAGATGGACATGGGTACCCTGTCCATCTTTAACAGTGTG
>VUQK01002137.1:5117-17304 GCA_015106715.1 Bujurquina vittata
CCGGGGCCCCCCCCCCCCAAAAGCCCACCCGACAAACACCCCCCCCCCCCCCCCCGCCACACACACACACACACACACACACACAAGCACACCAACCCTGGTTCCCGCCAGGCTCATTAAGTGCCCAATTTAGCCTATGTGAAGCCCTAAGCATGATTTTTTTTTTATGAAGCTAATGTGCTTGGTGTGTTTGAACCTCACGTGTTATTATCATCACACCCGGCTGTTTGAAACCCCTCACACAGATTTTATAATGCGACTAAAATGTAAAGTGCATTACCTTGATTAGCCATGGCATTTTATTAGCACACTATGATTTAGCCTGCTTTTAAAGGCATGATGTGTATGGGCTTTTAACACTTCATAAGACAACCTGCACTCCAGCTGCATGGGTAAAGAAACACGGCAATGGCCGTGAGGTGAGGAAAATAGTACAGCGAGAGTAAAGCAGAGATTCTGATTAATAATGAAACATCATCTGGAAGCATTTTGTGTCAAAGAGGAAAGCATTTGTAGGTCTGAAAGTGGTCGTGACAGCAGTCTTCAAGAGTACAGACAGTTATCTGGCATCTTAATTGCAGATAATTATTTAAATAGGGTATTCCATTAATAACACATGACTGCTGGTAGTAATCACAGTTTATTTGGATGGTCCATTCTAATGCTCAACTTTCCATCAAGAGATGATTTTTTTTTTTACTTTACTCAAATGAATGTACAAACCTCAGATGCATTAATGGTTTGTATGGTCATATATTTAGATAGATTTAAAGGTATGTAAAATAAATATGCAATCACATCTCAAGAGTGTGGAGCTGTAAACGTGTTTAAATCAAACAACTTTACAACAGTGGGTTTTTTTTTATTGAATTGAGTTCTGCATGACTTTATCAGTATCTCACATCATTGTGTAGGAATTTTTTACAACATTGCTTCATCGAAGTTTGCAGACAATAATTCAAGGTCCTGTAACACCAGTTCAATCAGGTTGCGATCTGGACTTTGACTGCGCCATTGCAACACTTCGATTTTTTTTTACAGCCATGCTGTCATAGATGTCCAGCTGTGCTCGGGATCATTGTCCTAATGCATGAGACATTTTGGGCCAGGCTGTAACTCTTGGACAGACAGCCTCACATTTGATTCTAGAATACTTTAGTATACAGAGGAGTTTATGGTTGACTCAGGGACTACAATCTGCCCAGGTCCTGTGGCTGCAAAACAAACCCAAATCATCACCCCTTCTTGCTTGGCAATAGGTGCTGATATGCTGTGTTTGGTTTTCACCAAATTTGGTGATGTGCATTATGCAACATCTCCCCTCTAGGCTCATCTGTCCAAAGGACGTTATTCCAGAAGTACTGTGGTTTGTTCAGATGCAACTTTGCAAACCTTGTTGCTCTTTTTAAAGAGAAGAGGCTTTCTCCTGGCAACTATTTTCACAAATTCATGACAGAACCATCTGTGCTTTCATGATCTTTCATGAAGTCTTTGATATGGCTCTTGAATTTTTGGCAGTTTCTCTGAGCAGAGCAGGGTCTGACGTTTGGGTGAATTTGCTGGGATACCTCCTGGAAGGACTGTGGCATTGTGTTAAAACACACCTGAATGCTCCAGACCAGCAAAATGCCAAACATCTGCTTTTATGCTGACTGCACTTACACTTGGATAACACTGGCTAAGTGCAGTTAGTTTCCAGACTGTCACACTATGAGACAAAAATGGGGAACAGGCACTTGAGTAGCTGCCTAGGTGGCCAAAGAGAGTAGATAATGTAGGTGGATTTTCTGAATTCACCCTTAGTCATAAAAAGAAATATTTTTTTATTATATACACAACAAGATGAGACAAGGAATCAAAACAAGGCACGAGAAAGGAGGACTGAAAGATGAAAAGACCGTCGTGGTCAGGCTTTGACTTGATCTTCAAAAATGGCATGGAATTTACCATTGAGCATTTTCGAGTTTGTTGTTTCTCAGATTTTTTTTCCAATAAACAATTTACTTAAGCAACAACTGTACCGTGAATGTTACAAGCAATGTTACTTTATGACCACAGCTGTTTTACCTACCATGACTTGGCTATGGTGAGAAAAAAGCACCAAAAAGAAATAGCATATAATCAAAGTATCATAAAAAAAATACCTTTTACCACCCACTGTGTTGTCAGGGAAACATTAACACTAAATTGAACCAACTGTGTTTACTGTGAACAGTTTCATCAATATGATACAATAACAGTTACACTGTTAAGCTTCAGGGGACATTTTGCTGGAATATTTTGGGTGCACTTGTCCCCTTAAAGAGAAAGGTCACTGTAAATCAGTGATTATCAGTATCATCCTATGATAAGAAATGACGTCTATCTTGAAGGAAATGTTCTCTTCCAAAATGGCGATGCCCCCATCAGTAGGGAACAAGGGGTCACTGGAGGTTTGTGGTCCTCAGATCTCAGCCTGATTAAATACTGGAGAGTGGGTGAATTGGAGGAATGGGCTAGTGCTCTTTGCCACTCCCAGCAAAGCAGAAGACGAGAATATGACATTACATGAGAGATGACAGGGTGCCTGTTCTCGTAAAATACAAGGAAATTGGTCAACAGCTACTGAAAAAAAATTATAGGGTCCAAAACTGACAGATTTATAACACTAAAAACAGCTGGTATCTTTTCTTCATGCATTTATGCTTCAAATTATAAACGTGAACTTAATTAGAGGTTATGTAAACGGTCCACTGTTTTGACTCAGGAACTAAAAAGTACTCATTTTAAACCTCTTTCTCCGACAAAGCCACTAAGATGGGGCATGTTTTTATAAGCAAAGCTCTGCTTTTTCTGATACACGAGGAGATATGGTGAGTAGTTAAGACTGTGATCCCTAACAGCTGTTCCTGCATTAGCTGGGATCAGAGTATTCCCCCGACAGTGAAGCACAACGCCAGTTCACATTCTGTAACAAGGCTGATTACACCACCTCAATGCCCTGCAACTGACTACAAACCAGAGCATTTTATGCCAAAAACAAACATGCACTTGTATGCAGCCATGATGTGCTGTTATTAAATCTATAAACCTGGATGGATGCCTCCTTCCCAAACACAGGTTCCAAAGGATAGAAAACTAAATGTGCACATGGAAAGTTTGTAATCATATGCCAAGCCAAATTTACAGTTTAATCATTATCTAACGCTAATGAAGTAGCTCACTTTAATACTGAATGGCACTGGGAAAATCCCTGTTTGCAATGACATTTATCAGAGGACCAACAGACACAGCAGGGACATCCTGAGCTGAGGCCATGTGTCAGGTTTTACAGCAACACTCAGTGTGTCAGCACAACACAGGAAGAGATGCTTCAAAGAGCAGAGCAGGGTTGCAGTGTGGGACACTGTATGTGCATGCTGTGTTAATAGAGTACTGCAAAGCTTCACTTTTCCCACTGCCTTACATGGTGAGTACTGCTGTAATATATGAAACCTGCTGGGATTTTTGTGTGTTTGTTTTGTTTTGGGGTTTTTTTCACACATTTGATTTGCTTGGAGTGAATGTATAAGGAACTCCTGCAAAATATCTCTTAGTTGGGTAAAATCTCGTAAACAATTTCCTCATTGTGTCTGTGTATGAGTGTACAGTGTGAGTTTCTAAGCTACAGTTATTTATAGTTGAAGCTAATGTTGTGAGGCTCCATCCCAAGAGATCCTCAATTATCATGAAATTTAGAAAGCAAAAGCTAAACCCAAACAGTCCAAAACAGTGCTAAGAATAGAGTGACCTTAGAGATGATCCAATCTCCCAACATAAATGTTGTCATATCACTGGAAGACAGAGTAAAGAGAGAGAGAGGGAGAGCGATAGAGACTCTTCTTTCATGAGGAATGCTTTTAGAGCATTGAGAGCAGATACTGTGTGAAGGCAGACGTCTCTGCAGTAATAGCGGAAACTATCATAAATTCTGAATCTATCTTCATGGGCTAACACTCCAAGAGGTTCTTGACATCCAAACAGAGGGATAAATTAGATAGCAATATTCCTGTCCCAGGGAGTGGAAAGAAAAACTCATTGAAGCCGCTTTTTGGTTTTATCTGGTGAGCTTTCAGACAATAAAATGATGTGTGGTTCCATGATAACATTGTAATAAGTATTTCACAAAATTGGCTCAAAATAAGAATGCATAAATGCCTAAATTGTGTGAGACATGCTGTACCTTAACTTAATACAGTTTTCCGAAAGGATAAGCAAAACACAGCTGCCAAAGCAAATGTATTTTATTTATTTATTTAAATGGTGCAAAGGTGTAGGTGAAAGCATAATAAACTCTTTAGCATAAATCAGACCAACTGACAATAGTGCCACTGTGAGTTTATGCAGGAGGGACTAGCACGACACACACATCGAGGTCCTGAAACTGGAGCCGCTGGTTGGTCTGGATTTGGGAATTTGGAATGGGATTTGAGTTCTTGGCTCGCATGATTGCGTGTTATAGCGCAATCAACTAAACCCTTGCAGAGTCTCTGCTGGCTTAAACAACATTCAGTATAACAATGGAAATAAATTAAGAGGAGTAGTAAGATTTTAAAGCACTGACCTCTACTCGTCACAACAGCATCAAACTCTGAAAAAGAGTGAGAGAGAAAAACGAATTAGTGAGCCAGACATACGGGAATGAAAGGATTCGGTCGCTGAGATTTAAAGAGGCTCACTCACGCAGGTCTTGTTTTCCTGCTTTACGGATACTGCACTTCCTATGCTACTGTAAACCTCAGGCAGTGCTGGGCCTTTGATCCTCGAGGCAACAATTCAGTCTGTAAACTACCTGCAAACACACGCTGTAGCCAAGTGCACAGCTGTCTGCACGCACGCACATCAACACAAGATTTAAGTGCAAGTCCCTTCTGATTACATTAGAATATAATATACGTGACATGTCCACTAAAACATAGCTTTCAGTATCAACATGACAACCCATTCTGATCCGTTAAAGTATTTTTAAATAACATCCATAATGGTAGTATTACTCCTACTACCTATATGGTTAGACACAAATTATAAGCCTACTTGAGCCCCTAAATAAACTTGAAATGAACTGATATTATTTTTAAAAAAGGAAGGAGAGAGGAAAAGAAACAAAAAAAGCGAAAACAAAACAAAACACAAAGGCTGCTAAAGGAACAATGTCTCCTGATTAAATAAGCTCAAAGCAAAGATGGCTAAAGCCCAGCAGGCAAGACAAAGCACATCTGTAATTGAAATCAGTTGAGCAATTCATATTCTAAAAACTAATACATATTTTATGACAAAGGCCCTCACAAACTGCTAAAGAACAAAGTGGGAGCATAAAAAAACATGTGTTAGCTGTGCCAAGATTTTATCGTCCTCATCTCCCCTTTACACATCACATGAGGTCAGTGATGCTGCATTTGACCTGTGAATTTGGACTTTTGAAAAACTCTGTATGCATGTAGATTGAGTGAAGTACATTTAAATAGTGCCATGAACTAAAAATGTGGCATTCCACATTTATGCAACCTGTTAGTCCCCACAGACGTCATTTCTGTGAAATCACTAATCCGACCAAAAGTGAGAAAAGGGTCACTGATTACGCAAATGTTCCTCTATAAATTCTCTTCATTCTTATAAAATTATTACATTAATACAAATTCTGTGAAGCGGTGAGCCTGTGGTTGAAGAATAGTGGAAGAGTTCTTTCTCCTACAGGTTACAGTACCTGATGAAATGTAAGATGTGCAAATACTTATTGAAAAGAAAGGAGCCATAGCAGAGCCTTCCATCATTCCGTCCATTTTCCAATGCATGCAATTCCAGATTATGGTGGAAATAATGCAAAATGTCCTTCTCTTGATCCATGTCAAGCTCTTCTCAAGAGATTCTGATGTCTTTCCAAGTCTGGTTGGATAAGTTATCCTCGAAGGATGTTCTGGGTATGAACCGGGGTCTGCACTGAATTGGACACACCAACAATACCTCCGCAGGGAGACAAACTAATCCGATGGCTCACTAGCTTCAACGGGCTGCTTTTCCAAATGAAAGAAAAACAGTTCAAATCTAAGTTCCTTTGGGTAACTCAGGTCCAGGCTATAAATATCTGGTACATTGTGACCTGCTTGCATTTATGATGCATTTCTTTCAGTTGAAGCTACATGTGGGCAGGGTCAGAATATCTGTATTGGTTCTCAAGTCATCCAGGTCATGGCAGTCCCAAAAGCTTGAAAAAAGGTGACCAGGCTTCTTCTGATGGTAATGACTCACATCCACATCCACAGCTTTTTTCACGCTTTGGCTCATGCGATGATGCACGTGAATAATAGTGGGTCAGTGACCACCTTCAAAGGGGACACCCCCACTGGGGTTTAAATTTCTGGGACTCTCTGCCTTTTGGTTTCAGAACTGGCGAAACCTCTTGAATGAGAGGCGAAACTCTGGCCTTTTGACATTTTGTGACTTATGAACTACATCTCTAACCTACCCAGAATGGTGGAAATGGCTTGCTGTGACTGCACGAAGTAAAGCTTTCTCCACATCCTCTCCGGAAAACCACCCACAGATTGTAAAAAGGCTGAACACTCTAGCTGCTGTTTATTACATAGAAACAGACAAAGGACAGATAAATAGTGACCTTCTTGTTCTTGTTCTTGGGCATAACCAAAACACCAGTACTCAGCCGGGTCACTGTGCGTCCCCAAAGTCTCATGTCTCCCATCTTAGGCAAGTCTTTCGTTTGGTTCCTGAACTGGAGTGTGTTTTAAAAAAAGGCCAAATACAACAAATTTATATTGCTCAAGCTCCCACATCAGCACTACTGGCTCTAACACATTCCCCACCAAGGAGTGAAAAATTCACAGACAAAAGTCCCACTTTGACTTGTCAACCAAATGGTAGGACACCATAACCCAACAGATAGATCCTCACAAGAAGAGAGTCCACATGTACATCACAAATTGTTCTAAGCATTTCACTCAAGTCTTACCTGCAAACTCTGCCTACAGGTCTGGGAAGGGGGGGTCATGTTTCAAATTCCAGGCAAGGTCATTCCTCTCTTTTGAGGGAATTTTTTTATATGAGTCTTGGAAACACCTTGTCTGGTTCCTCCCATGGATGCAATCTGCCTCAAGGGAACGTACCAGGTGCTACCTGCCCTGACAACACAGATCCACCCACCACGAGAACCTGGGATTTTACAGATACCGATCCTGTAAACTTCTCAGTCTGCAGTCGACCTGAAAAAAATGTTTTCTCAGGATGCTGTTTACACTATGTAGTGGAATTATATGTCTGTTAATGTAGATTTATACAGATTGGACATTTAGCATTTATTTTAATGTATGTTTTTCTGGAATTTGTAACATCTCAAGTGATATTTTCCTGGCCCGTGTATTGAAAAAAAATGTTTTAAACCCAGCATGAAGTGTCTCTGAGGTGATATAAGGGACAGACGAACAGGCCAGAATGACACCTAATCGACCAGGTCTTTACAACCACTGGTATAGAGATAAGAAGGTAACTTGCTGCGACCAGAGGTCCCATTCTCTCAAGCTGCAGCCCTGAGCTCCCCAGGGGAGCGCATCCTCAGGGCCCATATAAACTTTTGAAGTAGTGCATCCAGGGAAAGGCAAGGTATGTAAGTCAATAATTTATGACTTTAAATACAAACATGAAAAGTGAAAGAGTGTATGACCCTTGACACTGAGATGACTACTTTTGAGTTGTTACGTCTTCTGTTTTTCTCGATTGGATGGATACCTGCCAGCCATGACTTATTGCTTCCCACTTTAACACTCAATAAGAATGAGAACTAAAGGACTTCTTTGAAGTTTTTTTTCTTCCTTCAGTCAGCAAACCCCTCACCAGCGCAGCTGAGTAAAACCACTAATTAATTGTGACACTTAAATTGAATAGAGAAGAAATTCTTTTGAGCTTTCTCATTACAACAAATATTTTAACCATCAATGAAGTAAATGTGAGTCAGTGTGAGATCTGAGACACGCACAGCACAAATCTATTTAAGTGCAAGATGTTTCTTGGAAATGACAGAGGGGTTGTAGCAAGGTCTGCAAGAGCGAGTGAGCATGCAAATGTTCTTAAAGTACTTATAAGTGCATACCAAGGAGAGGTTAGTATTCCAAGTGTTTATAGCTCCCTCTCATGTCTAGTGGTTGAGTGACAGTGAGAGGCAGGCAGAGGGTGTTTCTTTATTGCATCTTAGCCAGGGACAGCTGACTGGTTGGAATTTAATTGCTCTCAAGTGAGGTCAGCAGGAGGCATTTATCTAAGCAGAGTGCACAACGACAGTGGACGATGCACAGAGTCAGCCTGCCAGAATCCGGGAAACATTCATGGACATTCACAGAAGCTCCCACCTCGTGCTTAACTTTACTGCATGACTGGGACTGGTTTACAACTGAGACTGCAGCTTTAGACCTAAAGAGGCTTCAAATTAAAACTCTTGATGAACGGGAGCCCACCTCTGCCAACTCCTGTCATCACTCAGAGCACATGTAAGTTGTTAAAATGCAGATTTGTTCACAGCTATATATTTTGCTTGTTTAAAATTATGTATGTAGATACAGGAACTGTAGAGTTCATCAATGATGCAATATTTCACTGCTCTGTATCCATGACAGGGAGACACATATCTGTCAGGGTGCACCACCCAAAATTTGATTTACTGGTAGGAAATGTACAAAACATACTTGTATAAACACAGAAAACCAGAAGCTATAGTCAAAGTTCTTTGAAAATTAATGGGAGCGCCAATATAGAACTGGTTATTCCTGCAGTTATTTCATCATTGTTCGATTTTAAACTTGTATAAAAAAGTATCAAAATTTATTGCTTCTTTAATATAGAGACATCCTGCATAATATTTCCTGAACCAGACTACCATGTTCCTTGGGGGGCGAGAGGATGGAGCGGTTGATGCGCACGTCACTGAAGACTGCAAAGGGGACATCATCTCGTAATACAATCGACAACCTTCTGCATTAGTTCTCTCTCCGGCCAAACTGCTTCACCAAGTCTCCTCCACAGCCACCCTGTCTCACCTCCCCACTACAAACAAGGACCAGAAGGTCACGAGTGAGGAGTCAGGGGATCCCTGAGCTGAAGAATAGCGCGCAGATCTCTATCTCGCATTTCAGTATGTTGTTCATTGATCCCCACTGCATTGTATTATAATGCGCAAATGGATGCTGACATGGAACCTTCAAAATCTGTTCCCGGGACTGTACCTGCATGCAGTCTTTCTGTTTGGCAGTGTGTGTGTGGTCTACAGTGACTGCACCCCAGAACAACTTGCTGCCATCATGAACTGCTCCAAACATGAGCGCCACACCAGGAATTATGACTATATGGAGGGAGGGGATGTGCGCATACGGCAGCTGTTCAGCCGCACGCAGTGGTTCCTAACAATTGATGACTCCGGCAGCATCAATGGTACTCAAGACCCCACCAACTGCTACAGTAAGCATCACTTTTTTTGTGTGGAAATGAGGTTTATTATGGGTTCCACTGTATTTATGAATAGACATTTGTCAGAATATATGCGCCAAGTGTGATGTTGTCATATAAGACTAAAGGTGCAAGCACATGGGACATGTTACTGTACAGCGTTACCCACAGTGTAATTACAAGGGTAATAAGTCATGTGTCTCTGTCTTCTGCAGCCAGTTGTCAGGTAAAATGGAGCAGGTGGGAAAATTTTTCAACACATGCTCTAATGAACTAAACTGAAGGGTTTATTTGAAGACTTATAGGTGCCAGGACCCTGTGACCTCAGACTCACACCAGCACGGGTTCACATTTATTCTGCCTGATTTATTGAGAGTGTCAGAATGAGTTATAAGAAAAAAGAATGAGCAAGAATATTAGCAATGGGAAAAATCAAAGTTTACTTTCTAACTGACCTACAGCTAGCTACTGAGATCAAGCACAGAGACAGACCATACTGTATCCATTCCAAACTTATTCTTTTATACAAGCAAAATATGTCAGAAATAATGATTACATCTAACTACTTAATGACACATTTTATTTGCTAGCCACGATAACTGCTTGTTGACACACTTACTTGTTCAAATTGTTGCTCTGGGGCCAAGATTTTTTCAAAGTTCGTGTTTTCAGATAGTGCTCGGAATCTGTGTCATGGTGAGGATGTTTTAAGCAGTTATCATTTCCTCCTATCTGACAGTGCCTCTGCGGCTGGAATGTTGGCTCGAGCGAGAGATGCCTCATGGAAAAGATGCTTGTGCAACAATTGGCAATGAAAGACTGAAAAATTGATACGCCCACATGTGGCTGACAATCGCACGCTAAAAGCACACAAAGTTCTTTGATGAAAGCAGCAGATGTACATGTAATAAATCAGTGATTTATGCTTTTGATTGCAGTGAGACAGAAGTCCTAGAAAGCTGATTACATTAAGGCTTTTATTTATTGGAAAATGAGAGAGCAAAAATGGGAGACCAAAATGAAAAACTTTGTTTCCCATTTGTGCCTCTAACACAAATACATGGTTACTTCTTTTGAATTCATCTTTTTCTTATGGTTATTACACCCAGGTAATTAAAAGATCAAATCATTTTTTGTTTGGGTTTAAGCAAAATGTAACCATACTGATCAAAGCTATGTTAACCCAAAGTAAAAATCAGACAAACAACAAGTTTGAAATAAATAATTTCTAAACAGCAGCTGGAAAACAGGAAATTCTAGGACAGGACATATGTTTTTTTTTTGCGCAATTGTCTAACTAATATAACTGTAGCGTACTGAGAGAATAGCTGGATTCTCTACAGCCACCCTACTAAAATTCAGTGTAATTTAGAATTGCAATCAGAATTAAAAATACTTTATCTTCCCAAAAGAAGAAAAATTACTGTGTTGCAGCAGACAAAACATGTCAAACAACTTAGCTCAGTCAAACAAATACAGTCTCTCAGAACAAAAGATCTCAACTTTCGGGACAAACAAAACATTTCTTATTCTAATTTGATGAATGTCAAAGAAAAATACTGATTAAAGAAATTTAAAGAAAAATACTGATTACCTCAGTATTTTAATGCACAGAGGTGCACTAAAATGTGCACCTCTGTGCAACTGCAAAATGTTTAGTATGAAGCTAACTCCACATTTCACAATATTCCTAGAAAGCTATATCTGGAGCATACGTCCCAAAATATTTAAACACTTTGATCAGACTTAAAGATTATCCACATCGTAGTTTACTCAGCCAGGGGCAGCGAGTGATGGCAAGATTTGTTTTAACTGAGGACAGCTTGTAAGGCTTTGTGCATCAGAGCCAAAATGTTTACTTGTGTAAAAATGTGATCTGTCTTTCTGCAGCGCACCAAAAGACTGTAGCTTTCACATGTTACATCACAGGGACAATCCTCTCACACTATTCCCACCAGTATATATGTGGATTCAACAAACGTTTGACTGACTTTAAATGTGCAGCAGGTTTACACAGGAGGGTGTAGCTTTGATTGTGTTAAAGTGCACTTTTCAGATTGCCTCTAAAATAAATACAAGCTGAAGGACCTAAAAGCAAGGTTAAATAAATATGAGTAAACAGTTAAAGGTCAGTTGTATTAAGTCAAATATCAAGAGCAAGAAGAGCACAAACAACATTCCAAGACTGGGAGATCCCATCTGTTTGTGATCTACCAAACACTAAAATATGGCATGCTCAGTGTCAGCCTAAAGAGCTTTAATAGAGTTCTTCCCCTTTTTTCCCCTCTGCCTGTCAAAGTGAAGAATTTCTAGAGTATGCAAAAATCAACAAGGTTTTTGTATCATCCAGAAACATGAGCTCTGGAGCTCTTTGCCGGTCTGTGAAAAGCACATTTTTGTATTTATTTGAGTTCTGCTGCCACTATTACATAACGTCATTCACCATATTTACACAGTAACATCATATGTTCACAGTATATATTGGCTTTTTTATATGATGAGAATGTTTTTGAAGGTTATGGGTCTTTGATTTATGAACTAATATATGGTGCTCACTCTGCACATCTGTTGACATAAACGATCTGAAAAACTCTAAAGTCCTGTAATATAACTAAACATCTACCATTTCAAATATCGTTCTAATAAGATCGTCTTTTTTTTGGGGGGGGGGGGGGGGGGGGGGGAAAAAAGTGTCTCTTTAATACCGACGGCTTTTTGTTGTACA
>VUQK01002141.1:21422-31794 GCA_015106715.1 Bujurquina vittata
GCTTTTACTGTGCACCCAACTGCTTCCATTACTATATAATGGGTTTGGAAAGTAATACATTTATTTATTTATTCTTTTTTAGAGATTGCGTTTGAAATGGCAATATAAATCTGATGAAGAGTGGTTAATGATTTTCTCCAGGACTTGAGATGTTCAACAGGAAGACAACTTTGTTGATTTACTGGTATCGGCATTTATATGGAAAAGAGATGGTGGTAGATTTGGGCTTTCAGCCCCCTCTACTGCTCCCAGTGTGGGCTTTTTGATCAAGCTTATAGTTAGGGCGTGTTTATACACCACTCTGCATTTAATTTAATTAGTTATTATTAATCTCTGGCTTTCCTTGATGGTGTGTGCATATGTCTTCTTACTGTCTCCCAGCAGTTCTTCAGACATCAAACTGTCCTGGCGGTTTCCTAAGACGAAAGCCAGGAAGGAGAGGATGAGCGCGTCCAGGATGCCCATGATGGCCAGGATGTAGGCCCAGCGCACCGAGCAGGCGCCTAGTGTGTACTTGTCCGTCTGTTCGCCACACATCCGCTTCACCTCATCGCTGTCCCAGCCATCCGGGTAGATCATGCAGCCCAGAATCAGACATGTACCTGGAGCAGGAGGAGACGGTAACTGGTGAGTGGTCTTAAATTGGAACAAAGAAGAAGTCAGTCTTGGACTGGACACATAGTTTAAACCTACAAAAACATTGGTGTGTATTAGTGCACATTATTCAGTGTACACGGTGTTCTGGGGAGGTGATGTGTGGTTTTATCTTCCATTTAAACCTTTAAGTATACTTTATAAAATGCACTTCAGGATTACGGATAGATTTTTAGAGGATGTAGATGTTGACCTTTAAGCTGTGAAATTCAACCAGGATATAATACTTTGATTTTTGATTGTTCAAATTATGAATGTCTGCAATTAATGTTAAAAAAATAAAAACAGCACACCACTTGATTCCCAATCAAGGCTGCTCAGAGGGAAAACTCAGCAAATCAACTCCACAATTTGTGTTAGGGGGGAAATAAACAGCTGAACGCAGACTGGAACGATGCTGAGCTTTAGTAAATTTACGATAACTAAAAGCTGCCCACCAGCCTGAGTCCACTGTAACACTTTAACACCACCTGTTGCTAGCAAGAGCGCATGAAAACAAGTGAGCATGTGAAGCTGTTGAAATAGTTGCCTAAAAGTAAGATGAATATTTCAAGCATTTAATATAAGGGGTATCAACAGTGTCCACAGATCATCCAGTGGAAGCAAGTCCCACAATCTGGAGGCCACAACCTCAAAAGCACTATCTCCACCAGCGAGCACTGATCAGCTCCCCTCAGAGACCTGGTAGTTGCATATGGATGTAGTAGTTCAATTATATAGATAAGCATCTGACCACAAAGAGCTCTGAAAGTGATCACCAAAATCTTAAACTGAACCATAAACCTTATCCAGAGCCGGTGTAAGGACGACAGAATCGGTGTCACTTTGGAGCTGGTGAGAAGCCTCGCAGCAGCATTCTGGACCATCTGCAAGTGATTCAGGGATGATTTGCTCAGGCAAAGGAAGAATGAATTACAATAATCGAGGCGTGAGGAAATAAACGTACATATAATCGTTTCCTTTTCACACTGAGACACATATTTCATATTCCTCAGATAATAAAGGCAAGCTTGCACAAGACAGCCAACATGCTTATCAAACTGAGCACCTGATCAAAAGTAACACCCAGACTTCTCACAGATGGAAGAACTGAAGATGAAACGGTTCCAAGAGTTTCAGCTACTCTGGGAACAAAGTTGTCAGGGGCACCGATAAAAACTTCGTTTTTTTTTGTGGAATTGGCTGCCATCCAGTTCTTTTATTTAACATTAATGCAGTCCCGAAGGACAGAGCTCTTGGCTGCATTCTGGCAAAGAGAATCCAGGCACATAGCTCACATCCTCGCCTCAGCCAATATGAGCTTCAAGTCTGGCTGTTTAGGCTGGACAGAGCTACCTCTGAGCATTCTCCCCATCGCCATCTTGGTGTTTTGAAACCGGATGTGGTTACTCAGAGGTGAATCTGACTGTGAAACCGAAGACACTCTGCATGCTCACTAGCCAAAAGCTTGTTATTGACTGGATGAGACTTCTTTCTGATGGTTGTAATAATCCATCCATCCACTCCCAGCTGCCACAGAACGAGAGTCCACAAATTTCTCAAAGTTGTATTCAGTATGACCTGACCCTAGTGATTGATTCCATTCATTTCATCTGGAAAGAGTTCCCTGAGGTCACAAATAAAGCAGAGGGTCTTTTTGGACTTCAATCAGCTGGAAACATTTTTGTAGTTGGCAGTGCTGCCCCCGGTGGGCATTAAAAAGAATGCACTTTTATATTGGCTTCACTTTGCAGACCTGGAAGCTACCTCCATCTTCAATGCACTCCACCAGCCGGCAGTTAACTAAAGGCTGCCCATCTCTGCGGCCATCCCACACACCCAGCGGTAATTACTGCCAGGGTAGCCAAGCACACACAGTTACATCCGGAACATTTTCTTTTTCTAGCAGAACATTTTGTGTGAAAACATTTTGCGATTGTTCTCAAACATGCCATTTAAAAAAATCTATTTTTGATCGAATGAGGGCTGAATACAAAGTTTAGACTACATGAGTCCTTGTGGTGTTTTGCGTGGCAATGATGCCTTCATGAGCAAATGATAGGACTGAGCGACCAAAAAAACTGTATTTGCATGGCCTTACAGCGCTTTACTACTGGAAAAGGCTTCCTTTCAAGTGCCATCACCTCTCATCAGGATGACGGATGGGAGTTGTTCTTTCTGTTTGATGAGCCGAAGAAGAATTTACAGTGAATATTTATTCTCTTCTAAATGGAGAAGTGTCAATGGCAGCGCAGAGACTCCACAGAAAGTTGGGGAAGGGGGCACAAAGATTCCAGCACCGTGTGGCGAGTCGGTCTGCCTGCACACTGAGCTGTTACAGAGCAGAGTCATCTCACAACTCTTCTGCTTCCAGTGAGCAGGAGTTTTCACAATCGCATGCTCGCACTCACAGTCAGTTGAGGCAGCGAGGTCATCAGTGAGGCTGTGAGGTCTGTAGAAAGTCAGAGGGTCAGGGAGGGCTTGTGTTTGCATGCTTTGCTCATTTGTGTCTATGGAGAGCTCATTTGGAAAGGCACGAAACCTTCACATTTAGATTTAAAGTAAAGTATTTTACATCTTCAGACATACTTTAAAGTTTTCATTAATTTTCACTCCTGTGTAGTTAGGCTGGGAGTAATGGTAGGGTATTTTATTGTTATTATTATTTAAAAAAAAATCTCTTTCCAAGGATGTCCAGCGGGCTGGATGTTGCACACTGCTGGCCTAAAGTTAAAGGAGCTATTTTTTTAACCCATAATTTAGCATCTTAAAACAGAGGCACCTGTGGCTTTAAAAAACCCTAATCAGTACTGAAATTTTAAGTGAAAGCCAGTCTTGACAACTGAGGTTTAAAAGGGAGGATTAATGGAAAGCGTGGCATGAATAATTTGAGGAAACTGAGCCATGTTAGTGATGAGAAGTCGAGATCTCTTCATGCAACGGTTTTGCCATTCATTCCTGTTCCTACCCTTTATTTTATACCAATATAGCCATGTATTTAACCAACCTCAAATGATATATTGCTCAAATCCACATTAGTCCATCCATTCCTTTTCCTAACTGCTTATCCAACAAGCTTTGCGGGGGGGCTGGAGCTTGTCCCAGGTGACATTTGGCGAGAGGCAGGCTATCTATCTATCCATCGCAGGGCTAACGCTGTGAGAGACAAACAACCGCTGTCGCTTAAATCCACACCTGCTGCCAATTTAGAATCACCAATTATCCCAACATTCATGTCTCTGGACTGTGGGAGGAAGCCGGAGAGAACCCACGCAGGCACGGGCAGCCACCCAGAACCTTGTTGTGAAGTGGCAGCACTAAAAACTACATCCACTGCTCACCCCAAATCCGCATTGTTTTATTCCAAATTTATGTGGAAGCCATGTTTTTAGGGAACTGAGCATAAAATTATGTAAAAAAAAAAGCATCTGGGTTTGGGCTCCCTGTACCTGCAGGGATTTCCTCCTAATGTCCAAAAACGTGCATGTTTGGTTAACCGGCGAATGAAAATTGGCACTGATATGAGTGTGCGTGGTTGTGTGTGTCCCTCTCTCTGGTGACTTGTCCAGGGTGTATCCCGTCTCTCGTTATATAAATAACAAACAAATTATGATTTTGCGACAGGCTGCTAGCAACAAAGATGCCTAAAAATATAAACATTCAAATCTTTCCCAAGTGTAGACACACAACACTGGTTCGTCAGTTTGAAAAGATCAGGTACAAAGACAGGACTGAAAATGAGAGAAAAAGGCGACAATGACCAAAGTAAAACTTTGCCTGGAGAACTGTTCCTCAAAAAATTACAAGAAAGCCTGGCTCCTTGGAAGCAACATATGAAGAAACGAGGGGTGGCTCAAGAGTTTTGCACGGCACTATTTATCTTCTAAAAATGGATTCAGATTGTTGGGTCTGTTTTTGCTTTTCATAATGTTGTGATTTTAACAGATCGTTTCCTTTAATTGCTTTCTTTTTGCCAATGTGCTTTTCTGTTGAGGTGTGCAAATTTCAGATTTTGTTATCATTCTTAAACAGTGACTATAGGAAGAATTAAGAAGTGATAGCACACTTAAGAAAAAAAGAGCAAGAAAAAAGGATGATGCTGTCAAACAAAAAGGCAGTTCCAGTCTGAAAGAATACATTTTCAACAGGCCATATGTTTTTCTCATTCCACCTTTAAAGTGTTTATGATGTGAATGCATTATATCATTCACTGTCCCCACAAGTATAGAAGCCCAAATGTGTGCGAGTGTATGGATCAAGTTAGGACACTAACGTGAGATGCCAGTGGCTTAAGCTGATGGATAATCTCCGGAAATGTCAGTGATCCATGTCCCTCAATCCTCCTCCTCCTCTTTCTTCACCATCTCTATGCAGTGAACATGATGATAAAAGTTGAGTAGTACAGTAGTGACACATGCAGCTCCTGCTTTGTCCTCCTCACTTTTGATACTCAGATATGAGCTACAACCAGCCCTCACAGCAGCAACAAGCTACCGTTATGATAACCACTATTGATGTAAAAGCACTCTAATCTATTTGTTATGCCTACATTTCCCAGGAGGCAGTGAGGGTATTGACTTCCCCGCTGCCGTCCCCAGTTTGGAGATCAATTTTCTCAGCGTCAGGGAATTAAAGCAGCGGTGTGTTGTTGGCAGTTCATATCCTTATATTATCTGTATTAGACACAGCACGAGCACTGACACATTTTTGACAGAGTTCTGCCTTTTGCTGCAGGATGGTGATAAAGCCCTCATTATGCATTTTTCTTTAACGAGCTTCCCCTCCTTTGGCGTCAGATCACATTTACTAATGTTTTCCACACTCTGCTTGTGATCGTGTCAACACAGAGTTAAGCTAATCATCCGAACGGAGACAGGAGGACAGACACTGAGGATGTAAACTGTGAAATTCACAAGAAAGCATTTAATGTTTTTTCTGCTGACAGTGAAAAACAGATTAGCACCAAGGCGTGCGTGCAGGACATTTTATTTTTAACATGTTCAGAGCTGCTGCTTGGTGTTTCCTTTTGCTTTTTCCAGCAGCGTTTGTCATGATCCAGCAGAGAGGACTTGAATGGAAGCCGTAGGAGCAAACAGAATGAACAACAACAACAAAAAACTTTATCCAGAAGGACTGCGAAATGAAAGCCAAATCCAAAAGAGGAACAGAGGGAATACCAGAGGCTTTTCTATGTCCTCCTGCCTTTAAACCGGACATCAATCACAGAATGCCACAGTGAAGGTCTCAATTCCTAAAACACATCTGGAGGACAAAAGAGGCTTGCTACAGGTATGTATCCTTTGCAGAAGGTTTTTACCTTCAGCAGGCTGAGTGGGACCTTTTGGACTCATTTAAAACAGGGCTTTAAATTTTAATCCTCACCAAAATTTTAAGCGAAAGAAAGTCTTGACAACTGAAGTTTGAAAGGGAGTATTAATGGAAACTGTAGAATACATAATGTTGGGTAATTGAGCACAGCTAGGGAGTAAAAGTCAGAATATCTTGATGCAACAGTTTTCCCATTCATTCGTAGGCTGTCCTGTGCCCCTTCACGGTTATTGTGCTGACAGAAATCTGCTACTATACAGAGAATCTTTCTGCACATTTTCTAGAAGCATATCCGTCCATTTAACTGATGGCTCCGAGGCAACGATGTCTCATTTTATTATCAGTTTGTTGTTTTGATTCCGCTCTCAATAATTGCATCAGAAATAGTTTTATCGTAGTCCATCCACTGCTGCTTTACTTTATGATCTCAGGTGTAACAGTGTTCATGACTTTATTTTTTAATTGCACTCAAACAGTGAAGGACTGAATGTCCTGAGCCACGAATTAGAGAAAATGAGAAGAGCCTCCTTTGTCTCTTCCGTGCCGTCTCTCCCCACAAATCATTGGTGGAGAGCATGTTCAAAGATGAAACGGGAGAACAGGGAGCACAAACGGATGCGTTGACAAAGGGAGAGATGATAATACACGGGTGGGAACGGGGCACAGTTGGAGATAGTCAAGGCGGGGCAGACATTCACAGAGGAAGGAAGGCAAACGAAAAGCAATCACCACAATACAAGAGGAAGTAGAAACTCAGACGAGGGAGAGGAGGAAAGACTGGGTCGTGTCAGTGTTACTTAGGAAAGTACCTAATTGAGTAACCCAGAACTATCTGCTCGGCAGCCATAATAAGAGCTGGTAAAATATTAAGGAAAAGCTTCCTTTATTATGACCTTTAGCAGATGATACATCCTTTCTGAAAGGAAAGGACATATTTCCATCCCACAATTCATAGTGATGCACCATCTGAATGCCCATGAAAACAAAATAAAACTGACAAAGGGGCAATCATGGAAGTCCATCCAGTCATCTGTTTTTTTCCACTTATGACCCAAATTAGGGTCATCGTTGGCCTGCCTTCTGGTACGTCATATTCCCAGTCTTTGGGATAATCATGAATTAATTTTTATTTCAGGTCAGCTGTGAGGAATGGATGGAGGGAATTTTACTTTGGTCACAGTAATACATAAAGAGGAGGAAAGTTACACTGGATCATCTCTCCAGTAGAAAACAAATATTCCTCGTTCTTCCAGCATTCCAACATTTGTAACTAAGTGATGTTTTTTTTATCTGGTGGTTCTCATTTATATGACCTCCATGACCTCATTTCCTGACCTCCATGAAACAACAAGGTAAGAACACATGAGCTGAAGTAAGATGTGGATTTTGTAGTCTATCTTCTGGACATTGTTTCCATATGCGGTTTTCCAGTCAGGTCAAGGAAAAGCGATTAGGAAAAGGAGGAAGGAAGTCATTTTTTTGGTCCACTCTCAGGGAAACTCCAAGGGCCCCGGGAAACAAGAATACTGGAAATATAAGAATGAATAACAAAATCAAAACTGAGCAAAGACGACACAAGAACCCAGGACTGTGACAGCATTTCTGTTTCTTCAACCTGAAGCAAAACAACAAACATAAAAAGCAAACCAAGAACACGACCGCTCCTTTTTACCAAAACACTGCAATACAAGCACTTCCAAAAGAAGTCATCCTCACAGGAAAGGCCCCAAACAAAATATCCAAAATGACCTGTCAGCTCAAATGAGCTTTCACAATGCTCTTTATGCAAACTGTACTTTAGGAACTAGTTACTCATGTTGACGACACTCTAAACTTTCACCATGTCCTCAATAGTACATTAGTGTTTACTTCCTTTTATTTATATCAGAGGATTTGCTCCAGTGCACAGTCTCATGTGTAAACAACCTGCTCCTGTAGGCTTTCAGCTGTAATATTAATAGACTAAGATGAAGTGCACGCCATCTCAACGGCAAGCCTTAAATCTCCCACAGAGCGAAATACGGGAGATCAAAGAGACACCGGGTTTGTCTCTCCTCTGAAAGCCTGAAGATGTGCTGTGTTGTTTCAGGCTTCAGCCTCCAGTAGCTGCAGGTTTGATGCCACAAAAGTCAATCCATATGTGAACTGAAGCCAAATATGCAGTGTTGTCTTTGCAACAACGTACAAAGGAAATGTAATGTATATCCTGCTTCACCTCGCTACCTGATCTCAATGTTATCCTTTTAGATGCTATCCTAAATACTAAATACTTTTTTCTCTTCTTTTCAATCTAAGCTTTAGATGATTTGTAAACTTCTCTCTTCCGCTGTTATCTCCAAAGCTGGAAAAACTCCGACAAACATTTTTTTTTTTAAATCTCCAAAACTGTCTGAAAAGAAGGCTGCGAGCTGTCTTTTATCTTCAGAGAAATTGTTTTGTTCATGGGCTTGGAGACATGTTGTGTAGCTACAACAGTCCTACAGATGGCATGCAGCTAAAACAGTAAAACATGCATCAACAACAGGGTCAGCCTCTTCATCTCCTGTTAGATAAAGTCCCCTCATCTCTGCCACAGAGGAAAAAGTAGCTGCCTGCACACAATCGCTGTCATGAATAATGAAAAATATTATGAAATCCTCCACCGAGAACTCGTGTCAGCTTAGTTTGAGTCATCAAATGAGTGATGTTTTGAAACTGTGCAGACTAAAAGCTGACTGTGACATTTATATTGGCAGAAAGCAGCTGAATGATCCAGGTTTTTAAGGCTTCTAATGTTTGAGGTCAACTAAAATAAATAAATAAATTAAAAAAAATGAAATCGAGGACGTCGGCTGTTCAGAAATGTTCAAATCAAGATTCTTAACTGAAGGCTTCATTCAGTATGGCAGCATTCACTGCTGCGGATAAGGAATAATGAGCTAAATTTCACATTGGACTCCTGAGAACAGCTCTCCACCGTAGAGAGAAGATGAGGTTGATTACTCTCACGCCGGTCACTCCAGAGAATTCATGTCTGTTTGGTCAAGACAGAATTGAAGATATTGAATTCCTAGACAGATTAATTTCAATTTTTCATGCATATTTTAATGGTAATTTCATGTTTTGCTGTGCTGGCTCTGCTGAAATCAAGCTGTATTAACCCTGTGAAGCCTGGCACATCAAATGATAGGCAGATACCTTAGCTACAACACTGCCAAAAGAAAAAAAAATTTCTTTCCACACTAGTAAATATTCCACAGTCAGCTGTTAGTGGTATTATAAAAAAAGTGGAAGTGATTGGGAATGACAGCAACTCAGCCGCGAAGCTGTAGGCCACGTTGAAATAATTGTGAAGGGTCAGTGGATGCTGAGGCACATACAGAGGTAGCCACATTTCTGCAGAGTTAACCACTACAGACCTCCAAACCCCATGTAGCCTTCAGATTACTTCAAGAATGCAGATTAGCTCCATGTGTAGCTGCATCCAAGCCTTACATCACCAAGTGAGATGCAAAGTGTTGGATGCAGTGGTGTAAAGCACACCAGCAATGGACTCTAGAGCAGTGAAGATATGCTCTCTGGAGTGACCAATCGTGTTTCTCCATCTGGCAATTTGATGGATGAGTCTGGTTTTGGCGGCTGCCAGGAGAACGGTACTTGTCTGACTGCAAAAGACAATGGATAAGGGAGTCCTGACCTCAACCTGATGGAACACCTTCGGGACAAATTAGAGTGCTGACTGTGAGCCAGGCCTTCTCATCCAACATCAGTGTCTGACCTCAAAAATGTGCTTCTGGAAGAATGGACAAAAATTCCCATAAACACTCCTAAACCCGTAGAAAGCCTTCCCAGAAGAGCTGAAGCTGTTATAGCTGCAAAAGGTGGGCCAACATCATATCAAACCCTATGGATTAAGAATGGGATGTAAAAATACACAAAAATTTTAAATTCACATCAAAATATTTCTTATGGTAATATATTTATCATATGACATTGATTTTATTTTAAATTACTTGGTAATCTCAGCTGAAAATGGCAGCCCAGAGAGCCTGACAGCAGGACACACTGGTGTCCCCCCAAAGGCCACCGTCAGGCTCACCTTCATCCTCAACTTGTCAGGTGTAAACAGTGAGCAAGTTAAACATTCAGACTCTCGCACTGCCACGGCAAGGCGAGGAGGGGGTACAGAAGGGGGTGACAACATGTTTTTAATATTTTTTTAAAACCACAAAATAAAGCTACTTCTTAGGTCTGTGTCAGCAAAAACAAAAAACTATTAAGACTGTGAGAATCTTTTTTTACTGCTCTGTGTTGATGTTGGCATGTATTGTTGCTTTGCTCTTGTGGTTCTCTTACCCAATCCTGTATTAAACAAGATTTCCGTTATTTAAATTGGCACTGTTGCTTTGCACAGTTGTATATACAATATGTT
>VUQK01002141.1:31814-43859 GCA_015106715.1 Bujurquina vittata
TCTTACCCCAAGTTCAGTTGATAACATTAAAGCCTTTCCTTTGGCAGTGAGGTCTTTGTAGATGGACTCTATCTCTGACTGTATTGTTGCTTTGCTCTTGTGGTTCTCTTACCCAATCCTGTATTAAACAAGATTTCCGTTATTTAAATTGGCACTGTTGCTTTGCACAGTTGTATATACAATATGTTTCACCAACAGCTTGTTTTTACAATTAAAAGAAAATTCAAAAAAACAGAAGATCTGTCAGCAGGGGCACTTTCAGTCTGAAAATGGAGCACTTCCCTCTCAGGCTCAGACCTCTTATTTGTGGTTCCCAGACTTTCTAACAGTAGAATGGGAGGCAGAGCCTTCAGCTATCAGGCTCCCCTTCTGTGGAACCAGCTCCTAGTTTGGATTCAGGAGACAGAAACCCTCTCTACTTTTGTGATTAAGGTTCAGACTTTCCTGTTTGATGAAGTTGCAGATAGGACTAGCTCAGATGACCGTGAATCATCCTTTAGTTATGCTGCTATAGGTTCAGACTGCTGTGGGACTTCCATTATGCACATAGGATTTCTTCTCCACCCCTCTCTTTCTACTTGTGTTACGAGTACACGAGTACAGTTACCGTGCAATCTAAATATTTTTGAGGCAGTTGCTGTTGTAAATTGGAGCTATATAAAATGTAATATTTCATTTATAAAATTGAATTGAATTACAAAAGTTGACTTAAGACAATACACGTGTGTGATTTCTAAGAGAAAGCAACATCGACGTTCAAAGTGGACCTATTCTGGTTATTTCCATCTCCAGATTCACAGTTCAAAATAACCCTTATTTAATATACTGAGCCATGGTGCTCTCTGTTTCAAACAAGCGCTTCCCTCTTTCTTGACCCTCAAAAACAGAAGGTTTGGACAGTGGCTAGGTGGAGCTTTGTGCTTGAGATGACCATATGGATGTCCAGTCTATCTGACATCACTCAGAGCCAGAAGTAGAAAGAACTATCTGAAGCCTCATGGGGATTATCTTTACAAGATTATTTGAAAATTTGGTTGTGTTTAATATGAGCATCACCATTGTGACATATTATATATATATATATATATATATATATATATATATGAATGACAGAAAATAAGAAAAAAGCACAGTAGTTCCACTTTAAACAACTGTGACTTGACTTCCCTAGCTTAAAATATTGCATTAAGCCGTCCTGGCAGGTTTCACATGTGCGTACCTAACTTTTCATTTGGATGTGTGTGCTGCTGCTGTCACACTTTTGCAGGCTTGGGAGCCGTGAGCTGCAGAGAGATCAAAAAGGGCTACAGATTTCTCATCTCCCAAGGGTGCTCACTCATCATACCACTCCTGACTCTACACACCTCTGGCTGTGCTGAGGGAAGCTGATAATGAGACAGGATGGTATGTAGTTCAACTCACTGTATGATATCTAATGTTGTTAGATTATTTTCCATATATTGACACTCAGTGGGAAATCATCTCTTCTCATAGAGGTCAGAGGTTTTGCAGAAGCAAAAATTGCCATTGAAAAGTTTCTCAAACATCAGCGATTACACACGCCCTTGAAGTCTCTGTAACGCTCCACATGCTCCACATGCACACACATCCTCAACACACTTCCTTTCTCCTTGAAGGCTTTCCAGCTGACAGCTGTTGGCAGCGACATCAGGACAATCAGAGGAGGAGGTGCCATAATCTAGACCTCAGTCCAATCACCACATAATGTTACACACACACACACACACACACACACACACACACACACACACACACACACACACACACACACACACACACACACACACACACACACACACACTCACTAAAACATCCAAACTCAAACATATGCACACTCGTAAACTTTAAAGCATGAAGGATTTCCAACAAATGGTTTAAGGGTCAACGCTGAGCCTGGCACTATCTCATGTTTCTAAATAGAGAAAAATCCTTTCAGTGCTTTCATAAGAATCTTATAACTATTAGCAGCATTTATGTTTTAGTCTTTAAAAACCAATGCACTACTGAAAAAAAAGCTATCAGCATCTGAAAATGAGGCTATGAATCTTATCTTTTATCCTGAAGAGTTGCCATTTGGAAAATCTCCAGATGACGGTAATTAACCACAGAGTGTGAGCTGATAGTTACAAATGACAGCAATATTGTGTTGAATGAGGTTCGCTTTGGGTCTAACGCTAATATAATTTAGTTTTTATACTTTGTCTATTATTTCAGAAATTTCTGCACAATTGAGCAGAACACCTTCAATATTTGTGCGCCACCTCAGCCAGACGCACTCACTAACACGTGTGCATTATTTTAATGTTGCATTTATTTATTTAATTAACATTCACAGCCTTTTATACAAGCTTCACATTCTTGGATATCCATCTGTATTTTAGTTATCTCTCAGTCAAGGTTAAGAAGCGTGCTGCCAAATTACGAGACAGGCCTGAGAGCTTGCGCTCTGACTCTTTCGTACTTTCCAGGGAACAGAGGTGTACGTGTGTTCTGAGTGAGTGTACGTGTGTGCACTTCTACACATGTAGATTGGATTGCAACTCTTTGAAGCCATGCCCTTGCCTTCATTAAACACAGTCCTCGAACCTGGAACAGTTTTCTGGGAACGTGTCAATAGCTCACACACATGCAAAAAAAAAAGAAAATACAAAAAAAATCCACACACTGCAGTGCCAGTAAAAAATGACCAGTTCCCTTTGAAGTCTGTGTCACTGTGCAGAATGATAAGATGAAAGCTGATCATCCCCTTCAAAAAAATTCTGCAGAGCCTTAAAGTGCACAGTGTGCCAACAAGCCTGCACCTAGGTCAGGGAGGCTTGACGTGCGCCAAGCTAACTGCTACATGCCACACTTATCAGCTGCTATCTGATTGGACAGTGATCGTAAGGTTACGGGGCAAGATCTTCCGACAAGAAAGCGGTATTTGAAGTCCTGTGGTACAAATGGATTCCAGGCAGACAGTTAAATGTGATTAGATAAAATTATAGAGGAAGTATATATTTAATTTGTGTGTATGTGTGTGCACGTGTTATGGTAATCAGAAATGTGAACACTTTTGTATTTTAAAGGACCTTATTTTTTTAACTACAATAAATATATAAATAATAGTTTGGGATGAGTTTGAAAATTCAGATATGTGCAAAAAAGGGGCAAAAAAAAAACCCAAACCCAACAACAACAACAACAACAAAAACAAGCTTTCTAAAATAACAGGCCACCACGGACGGGGACTCAACCCATCTTGATCTGAGCATCTGTCTAACAACTATATCTCACCACCTTTAGCGAAGCTTAGGCAAAGCGAAATAGCCTAACACTAAAGAATGTAAATGTGGGTTAAAGAAAGCCCATAAAACAAAATGAGAAGCAGACAAAAGACAGGACAAAAGACATTGGGAATGGAAATCAGACGTGGGAGGGGAAAAAAAGGAAATATAGAGTGAAAGTAATCCCGGTTCCCCTCCTGTAGAGGCCTGCTCACACGCATTTAAACTGGGGCTTATCCCAGCACTTTGATACGCCTTTCTATAATTACCTGTGTACATTTCTGTGTGAATGTTTAGAGGGTATGTGTGTCTGTGTCTGTGTAAATGTGCAATGTTGTCTTGTCTGTCAATCTCGGTCATTATGCTTAATCCCAAGGACGACACTCTCAATCCTCTCTGTCAACCTGGGCCTTTGCAGCAGCACTCAAGCAAGGAACGGGGTTTAGCACTTGTTCACTCTCTCCACGTACACACAGACACACACACTTACTTGTCAGGTAACACCAAAGCAGGTCGCAAAAAGAAGAAAGCATTTTTGCTTGGCAAGAAAAGCAAACAACTATCCCACATCTGTATATGTGTGTGTAAGAATGTGAGAGAGAAAAGTGAGAAGGAGAGACGGCAAGAGGCGTAGAAAAGCGCGCGCACACGCACAGTCACTGAGACACACACACACGCGCGCACACACACACACACACACACACACACACACAGGCACTTTAGACATAAAGAAAGAGGAAATCAAGCAACACTTCCTGTGTTTGGATATTGAAAACTGACACAAAGGTCATAAAAAGAAAATTGAGGAGGCTTATTCTGATCACTGAAGAGCAACTCTTCTTAAACTTACAGAAATATCTTGTGCTATTCATTATTCCTTTGACTCCCCTTTTTTCTTCTCATCTCTCCCCTTTTCTCCCCTCTCCTCATTCTTCTTTCCACCAAAAGGGAATCCGAGAAATGTCCACAAAACATCTTTCACCAGTTGTTAATACTGTTTCTGCTTTGCCATGATAAAGTCACGGTATGTTGCCTCATTCCACCCACCCACACAGAGACGCGCACACACAGAGACACACACATACAGTACACAACAAAAGCAGACCTCATGCATGCAGGCATACAAACATTTACTCACTTGAAGATATTTTGTAGCATAAAGATCAACAAACACAAATGGATGTGAACCCATCTGAACTGTTTGAAATGTCTAATTCTTTACAGTATACACAAAATTTTGTCGGTCTATACTATTTCTCCCTGACATCAGAGCATCACATGATAATGTGAGAGTGTATAAAGTAGCAGGATAGTGAGCCCAAGCTGACATAACAACTGACATCAGTGATAAAAGTTCTGGCCAGTGATCTCACTGTGTGTGTGAATGCACTCACCAACTGGAAGGAACAGCTCAGATCTGGCAACTCTTCAGCTGATCTGGCAATTACTGGCACTTGCTGACCCTCGCTACTGAGGGGAAATAATCTCCAGTAAGTGGTTTGTGTATGTGTTCCATCTCAAATAAAACTTCTGCCTGATCAGTGAAGCCTATCAGCGTGAAAATGACACACAGTGTTGTATTTAACATTTACTGGAACACAGCGGATATCTCCTGGCATTTATTAACCCCTCACAATGCAACTCTGTTTATCAGAAGGACCTATTAATATGCTTAAATATTTAGATATTTGTTGTTTCATTTTAATGGTGAGAGACAGAATATTAACCAAAAACTCAGAAAAAACACAATACATAAAAGTATAAATTGATTTGCATGTCACTGAGTGAAATATGATCCCCAAGCCCTTGGTGGCAAGAAAGCCCCATCCATTGGCCACTGAGTCATCCTGTACCCTCAGCAGAAAAACAGCCCCAGAACATAATGCTTCCACCTCCATTGCTTGACCTTGGGGATGGTGCTCTTTGGTGATACTCAGCATTTCTCTCCCTCCAAACACGGCAGATCTAGTTGATTCCAAAGAGCTCAATTTTGGTTTTATCAGACCACTCTCCCAAGCATTCTCTGAATCATTGAGATGTTCACTGGCAAACTTAAAACATGCCTGTACACGTGCCTTCTTGAGCAGGGGGACCTTGCAGGCACTGCAAAATTTCAGTCCCTTACACCATAGTGTGTTACCTGTGTTGTTGATGACTGTGGTCCCAACTGCCTTCAAATCATTAAAAAGCTCCTCTCATGTAGTTTTGGGCTGATACACCACCTTTCTCGTGATCATCCTCAGCCTACAAGGCAAGATCTTGCATGGAGCTCCAGACTGGGGTGTTTGATGGTTATTTTATATTTCTTCCATTTCCAAATAATCGCACCAACAGTTGTCACCTTCTCACCAAGCTTCTTGCAGACGGTCTTGTAGCCCATTCCAGCCTTATACAGGTCTAAAATCTTGTCCCTGACATTCTTTGACTGCTCTTTGGTCTCGGTTATGGTGGTGGAGAAGTTGGAATGGAAGAAAATGACTCTGTGGACAGGTGTGCTTTATAAACATAACAAATTGAGATCAGGAGTTGCCTGATTGATTGTGTGTTACATGAAGGCAATTACCTCAGTAAAAGAAGAAAGCATTGAGTTTCCATTGAGGTATGTCTTGTCATTCTTTCTGTTAATAATATTTCGTTTATTTTGACTGAGAGATAGTAGAAAACAATTTCTGAACACGAGCGTTCTCTTGTTATAAAGTTTGACAAGCACTTCCAGGCAGTATTGAAAAAATACCTTAAACCGGTGCTGTTAACATGTTGGTTCAACTTTCATTTTGGAACTCTTTTTCCAACCAGGACTAGACGTCATGAAAAGTCTACCAGCTGACGGTTATTCAATGTTGAAATATTTGCTGGGTTTGTGCCGCTCCACTCGGTGTGTGTTCTTCTCAGTGACACCACAGAGCAGACAGGTTAGTGACAGCGTGATCCTGGCTGCCTGAATCTGTGTTTTTGAGATTGCCATTAGTGAAGTGAACTTAGAAGATGAAAATGCCAAGCAATGGAGTCGCCTTATTTTCTTCACGATGTCTTCCATGGTATAAAGGCACCACACTGGCATGCTTAAAATGTTAAAACCTTGACTTTTATTGTAGCGGGCTTAAACAGTCAAAGTTATTTCGATTGCCAATTAAACAGGATAAAAGAATCGAGTTGAGCAACAGCAGCAGGAAGAATAGAAACAGAAAGGCATTCATTTGTGGATGGCTTGTTTCCAGGTTCAAATGGATGGGCTTGTCTCTTTGTATTAATGTGTCAAATGAAAAGGAATTATTCTTTTGAACATGACCAGAAACATACAGATGCATATGCATATATACTGCACAACAACATACACAAAAAAAAAATTATGACTAAGCCTAGTTATTACCTAAGCAAACTGGGTTAGTCTGAATGGAATGCCTGCTGTGAAACACACCACTTCCAGACTCGAAGAGTTGCATTACAAGAGGGGAACGTACGCACGCACACACACATGCATGCATGCACACACACACACACACACACACATGCACACACTTTACACAGAGAAATAACTATGTGTATATGTAATTAGAAGGCAAACAATGCAAACACATGTTTGTATCTTGCTTTCTGTCCTGTTTTCAGTTCTTTTGCATTGCAGTGTAGAAGATTTTGCTAGACTGTTGTTTTTAATCCTGCTAAACACATGGTGTCTTTTTAGACTAGCAGGAGATTGAAGCTGGCCAAGGGTGAACATATTTATGTGTTTATATAGTGTGTGTTTAGGTGTGTGTGTGAGAAAGAGATAACATGGTTGGGATGCAATATTAATATAAAATAATAAATATTATGAATACTGATTTCACATGCAATGAATGCTTGTATTTTATTTGCAATTATGCTTTTCTTTTGCAAAAACAGAACAAAGAGCGTGTGTATGCATATGCACACATGTTGTTAATCCATGCCAGCAGAGAAGATTTATTGGTTACGAGGAGGAGCTATGATATACAACTAAGAGTTTGTTGTGTCACATTTTTGGTACAGTTTGCTGCTGAGTTATATCTGGAAAAAAAAAGAATGCAACTAGTCCAAATAACTTCCAACTCATACTTTTTAATCAGCAAAAAGAAAAAAAAAATCCTTCGAATGCAAGGATTCTCAAACCTGACATAAATCGTTTCTTTGACCGCTCTGATTCACCTGTTACTATTTGTTGAATAGTTGGCCTGCAAAGGCATCATTCATTGAGATAAAACCAGAAAGAGAAAAAAAAGAGAAAGAGGGAAGGGCCACAGAGAAAGAATGTGACCGAGAGAGGAAGGCTGAGAAATTAAATTGAGATGCAGAAAAGAAAGACAGATTGCATCCATTCTGGTATGCCATCTTTACGATCTGTCTGTGAGAAAGCTAGTGAAATTGAACTCAGGTGTGGTGTGATGCAGAAAAGGCCATTTTCCCATTAGGTCTATGGAATCTCACATAAACAAATTACAAAACTACTTTCTCTATAAAAGAAAGGGTGAGCTTTCTGTAACTGTGCAGTGAAATCTGAGCAGGGGCTTTGTTTATGTGGGTGACAGAGTGTTTACATTGTCCTCTGCTCCCATCCCTTCAGATGGGGAGAACACCAGGCCTCCAACAGCTCTGTTTCTGTCACACTACCTGTCTGTTTGTGGGTTTTTTTTGTTATTTTTTTTGTTATGGAGAACATGTGCTGGTTCTGTATGAGTGTGTGTGTGTGTGTGTGTGTGACTGGGAAATGCCAATTCACTGTCCTCATTACAACTAGCTTAACTGCTCAAGAGTGATGAGTTCAAGGATGGAGGGAAAGGTTGGAATCCAAGTAAGAGGGGAAAAAAACATTGATTGATGGCCAAGATTCTACACTACTGACTGCACATGGTTATGACTCGTCCATGTAGCGTCACACACTCCTTACAAACATCACAAACTGTTCTTTGTCCTTTTTCTAACCTGTAATTTATCCAGTAAGAAACACCTTGCCACGCAACACCAGGCACACTTGTTAGCAGACTAAAGCCACACCAAAAGCAATCGCCAAACATTACTTCCTCTTGCAGTCGATCCCACCTCAGCAAACAGCCACAGCAGCAAAACATCCATCCATTTTCGGAGAGTGTGCCTGACCTTTCATTCGGAGGGTATTTATTTTGGCCTTTTTGTGTTTCCATAGCTGCATGGTGAGTGTAAACCAGCAGCATCTGCATGCCTTGTAGTAAGCACAAGTACAGAGCAAATAAAATGTTTGATATGGATCATTTTAAGCTTGTGGAACGCTAATGTTCGCTGGCTAGCTTCTGTTTGAATCCCCGCCCACACTATTTCCTGTCCCTCCTGCTGCTCACCACAGCAAGCAAGTAAATTTCACCTTGCCAGTGTTGGTCTGATCACTGCATAATACAAATGTGGCTTTTGAATGCTTAGACTCAGCAGTAAGACTAGAGCTCTAGCAGAACCCTCCCCAGCCAGCTTCTCTCAGCAAGACTGGGGATTCAGTCCAGCAGCTTTCAAAATTACTCATATATAACCTTGAGGTTTCATGAGCATACAGGAGCAACTGCAATATATAAATGTGTCCAAATCAGGCCAAACATGAATTACTATAAAGACCAACACAGACCTCAGTGACCTAACCTGATCCATAATCCCAACACCTAGAATGAGTGTGCGGAGCAAAATGTGATGCTGTTCTAAGATCAGCAATAGGAGGACCACCCACCAGTGAAGCTAATCCCATGGCTGCAGGGTTGAAGCCTTGCTCCATACACACTCTGACTGTCTAGGTCACTCCTGGAGAGGATATTAGAGTAAAGCAAAAGTACAATGGCACCTATTGATGATGGTAAAATGTTTTTTCCTGCTATGCTCTTCTTTGCTTTCAATGAGAAAGTATGACGACAAAAGTCTCCCTCCCTCTCGCAGCCTGCTGGAGTACAGTTCACTTTTAACATTAGAGACTTGCAATGGCAATGGCTGGACTGAGTGTCTATTTTAGGTCTTCTCATGTCATGTCCTACATTTAACTGTGCAACAACAACTAATTTTTTTATGAAGGCTATTTTAACTGACCATTTATCACCTAAGGTTACTATAGGCAATAATCAGCATGAGTATCACTCCGTCAGCAGAAACAAAGGAGCCCACTGCTGGTTCTGTTTTAGCTAGTCAAACACACTCACATCAAACACTCCGCCGGTGGCACTCTACAAGATATAGAAGTGTAGAACAAGAAGAAAAGAGCAGAAAGAAAGGAAAAGGGGGTGACATAGATGCACTGATTCAAAGCAACCCCTAAAAAATGGAAGCCTGGGGACAAACAGCCAATCAGAAAAGGATTGCTGTCTAGTCAAATCAGAATGCATTCCAATGAGAATCCACTCCAGACCTAACCAACAAACCCTGGAGGTAGGCACACAAAATAATAAAAATAAAAGTCACACGCAATGTGACCTAGATACAAAGCAGCATCTTAACTAAGGGCCTGACCACGTCTAGTCTCGGCACTGCTAAAACTGAAGGAGTCTATGTTCAATCTACCTTCAGTACTAACAGTACTGCATATATGAGAGTTTGAACCTGTAGGTAGAAGGGGTTAGGGTCTGTTTGTGTGTACTTGTATGCACGCGCATCCATGACTTCAATGCTGACAAATGAGGTCAGTTTCCAGGCTTAGACTCTTGTTTCAGGCAGGAGAGCAATGAGAATGGTGGCAAATGGATGTGTGAATGTTTGCGCGGCTGTATGTGATGTGCGTGCAGGGCTGTGTTTCACTGCGTTTGGTAAGCAGAGACACTTCCATAGGTCTGGAGCAATAATAAGAGGAGAACATGCAAAACAACACAGCACTGAGGGATTTGAGTGTATGTGAGTCCATGGGCACACAAATCGGTTTGTGCTTTCCCCTTCCGCTTTGACTGTATTTGTGTGCGCAGAGTTGTCTCAGCCAGAGTGTGTGCAGGATTGCATGAGAGTGTGTGGTTGTATAGATCTCTTCTTGGCAGTGGCAGTGTAAACTGAGGAGGGTCTTACATGGGCTTTAATCCTGTGCTGAATGTCATCGTACAAGTGTGGCTTTTCCACAGGGCCAGATAAGAGAGAGGGAAAGAGAGGGAGAGTGAGTTCAGTTGCACATGTGTAAGTTATATGTATGTGTGCATGTGGGTGTAAGCGCATACATATATAGGAAAGACACCCATGTAAAGGACCCTGACCCACTGGTTTGATGTCAAGGATAATAGCGGTGACATACAGTAAGCTGGGAGGGACATTGAGAGCAGCTACACCATTAATCTGCTTGTCTGAGCCGATCTAGTGATAGAGAGAGAGAGTCCATTCTGACATCCAACTCTAGGGTTTCACTGAAAAACATAACCTGGTTGAAAACACACTACACAGCCCAACAAGCTGAACTGTGTTGGACTAACTTGCATCTGAGCCAGGAGTTTATACACTTTTTTTTCAATGTGGGGTTCAACTGAGAAGTTTATTCTGTAGCCCTGAGACTCAGGGGCTTTAAAACATTTTACTACCCATGTCACACAGGTACCCTGCAGCAATAGGCCCACGAGTCATTTTGGGAATGGAAGCCTAAGATCAACAAGCATTAAGCAGGTTTGAAAAGGTCACTGATATAGAATGTCAGTGACTTTTTTTCATGAAAAATAATTAATAATTTACAAAAGCGATCTCAACTTCTAACACGGCAAGACATCGATGAAACTGTCAAACATCAAGACAGCACGTCTTGCTTTTTACAATAAACAATGTTTCAACAATGTTTGGGAGACTGTTTTCGGCTAGTATGAGAAATAAAATGCAGCCTACTGTTAAAGAAGGCCTAATTAGTGGTTAGTCCTTAATGTTGAGTGGCAGCCCAAAGGTTGATGTTATTACAGTAGTTCAGTGATAGCCCAAGATATGAAGCCTCTGCGCTGACTGCAGTGGGCTGACTTTCAGTGAGAGGAAACAGGTAAATTCCTGTTAGTTTTCCTCTTCAATTCTACAAGGGGTGTCTGATAGCAGCTCTGGCATGTCTATAATAGGGAAAGAAAATAGTGAAATTCCTTCTTCTATTACTTATTAAAATACATTTAGTGTTTTTTCTCAGCCACAGGGTTTCCGTGGGTGTCAATCTTGATCATAAATGTTTGCTTTCTATTAGGCAATTTAAATGTATGTATGTATGTCTGCATGCATGCGCGTGCAAAATCTTGCAGCAGTACAGGAGTTGAGGTACCGAAAGCGCTGTATGTTTCAGGGTGTTACATCCTTTCGGTAAGTAGTCATATATAGTAAAGTCAGCAGGTGTGAATCCCCTAGTTTGTGGCAACCCCCCACCACATCCCTCTTGCTGCCTCTGAATATAGCCCTCTGCCTTGGAGCAGCAGCCACATCTGTGATTGGCAGCCTAAGGGTGGGTCTATATGTTAAAAACACAGTTTAGGGAACAGAGGCCTTACCCTAGACCTGAGACTATGTGGTATTTTTAGAGCTTTTAGTGTGGGTGCATGTGTCTTTGTGTGTCTGTTAAAGACAGGGAGAATGAGGAGAGCACAGGAAGTGTGAAGAAATTAGCTGCTTTAAAAGGAAAAGACTGTGATTCCTATTTTTCTGTCTCTCTCTCTACCTCCCTCTCTCAGGGCTTCTTTGTGGCTGTTCACACTTTCTCTTTGGGGTTTAATCCAGCTTGAACAGAGGATCTCACCTCTGAGAGGTACCTTATTCACAGTTTTTTTTTTTTTCTCTGTATGTCTCATACACAGGCATGCAC
>VUQK01002141.1:48804-61119 GCA_015106715.1 Bujurquina vittata
CTTACATGGCTCTACTCTAACTGAGCACTCGAAGTGCAAGCCACATTCACTCATTCATACTATTGTATACCTTTAAGTACTTAAAGGTATACAATAGTATGAATGAGTGAATGTGGCTTGCACTTCGAGTGCTCAGTTAGAGTAGAGCCATGTAAGTATATACTGTAAATTCATTAGGGTTGGACTAAAATGCAGTAAAGCTTTGGCCTGCAGTACACAGGAGGAAAATGAGAAGATGAAAACTTTACCTGCTCGCAAGGCCTCAAAAGTTGCTGGGCTTTAATCTGGCTTGTATTTCAGTGCCACTCTGCTGTTTAATCATTTCCATGTCCACTCCATTTGTTAAGTAAAATGCATTTTACAGGCTGACAGAGGAGTAAGAGTTTGTGATGAATCTGACAGCCACATCGATGTTGAGCATTTTTCTAAACTCCATCTTGAGTTGCTAGCTAATCATGACCATGTGACAGTATTTCGTAATGTTCCCAGATTAGCTGATCCAAAAAAGAAAGAAAGAAACTCCCCTTCCATTACAACAGATTAAAACTGTTATGACTTTCGTATTATTACTGTTATCTTTCTTCTCCCTATTGCTTTGAGATGTACTTTTAATTTGACAGGTTAGCCATCCACCGCTGTACACACACAGGCCTGGGACGCGCACATCCATACACAATGTTGCCATACAAGCACTGTATCCTTTGCGAACAAAGAATGGACAAATGAAAGCCATCTTCATGACTTGTTTTAACCTGAACAAAGCCTAACTCTATTCTGCGTGCACATACATGCACGTACACATACATAAATACATACATGCACACAAACATATTTATGCCCCCACTTGGAAAGCCTCTGAGCTTCGTTTTTGCTTTATACAGTACAAATAACTTCATGGTGGGATAAAAGCATAATGTTTCCAGAAACCCCCCCACACTGTGCTTCACTCTTTTGGCCTCATGTTCTCCCTCACTTTTTCCTCTGACCCCCTTCTCTTCTGCTCTCACTCCAAAAGGACATTCTTATTTCATTAGAGGTGGGGTCTAGGAGGCCAGCGGGTAAACAAAACCTCTGTAATCAACAGCAGGACATACACAACCCCAATGAGCCAATCAGACTCTGTAAGACAGAACCATGCCTAACCAATACAAATCCACACCTGGATGTTTAGAACTCAAACTTGCCAACTCAAACTCAGCACTTAGGTTCTTGTGGAATGCAGCCTAGCTCTGGGACTCAAGGTTATCCATAAGAAACACCAATCAAATCTAGCATACACACAAGCACCCAGACACACAGATCCCTGGCTATTTGTCTATCGGTGCTGTCATCTCTGTTTGCTCATATTAGGGAGGGCTCACTCAGGGACAGGATATGGGGATTAGGTCTGGCCTTATTGCGCTGTAGCTACATACCACTGAATAGCTCCCATCTGTTCTCCCATAGAGGATGGCTAATACATGTTAGCTGCACTCGTGTTTTGCACTGCCAGAATAACAGCAGTGGATAGATGAGCAGCACTGATATCGCTAGCCACAACACCACTCTGCACCAAAGGCTAATGTGCCTGGCTTATTCTATTAGATTGGGATAAGAAGAACTAATACACAAGTGCACATACTGTACGCACACTCGTCCACACACAAGATCATGAAATCTGATTGGAGATACTAAACCAGCAGGCTAATCACAGGTCCAACTCCAGATCTACCTTAAGGAATATGTGTTAGAGCAGGGCAAAGTTTAACCCTAAGAAAGGTGGAGAGAGCAGGAGAGATGGAAAAAAGATGGAGAGATGGAAAGAGAGGGAGAAAGGGGGCAGTGTGGTCTGTTTCATTACGGTGAATCCTGACACTGCTGCATTCTCAGCACACATGGACTGGATTATAGGCTATGTGGGCTGCTCCGCCACTGTATAGCTCACCAACACTCACACACACTTGCAAAAGCGCACACAAACAGCGCGCAAATGCTTTGCACTGCAGAAAGGCAAACCATTTGCTCACAAAGACGCTATAGGACTCTTAATCCCAAAAGCAGTGCTAGGGCAAAGTGCACAACTTCTAAGTTGTTGAGGTTAAAGGCAGAATCTGTTTGTGATGGTCCACCTGTGGATTACTGGGGGAAAGGAATGAGATGCACTGGAAACTATGAGTATATTATGCTGCCTGGTTTTCTCTCCGATTCCCACATAAATACATAAGGGCCCTTTTGCTTTTTCTGTCTCGCTTCCCCTACCTGTCCCTCATATGTACATTTATATCTCTTTTAAACCACGCACCCACCCACACACACACACACACGAATTAGCTTCAAGCAAACCATTACCTCCCTGCACAGACCCCTTTCTGCACGTCTGTGTTCAAAGGGACCCTAAGCCCATGGGGGGGCTTCGATATAAAACTCCACAAACAGGAATTATGCTTTATGACTTGGCATTCTTCATTTTATGCTTTTTTAGCTTTCAGCCTAGAAAAAAAAGAAACTTTCATGCCTGTTCTGTGTTGTATTGTAATTAGCTACCCCACACATTGGCACACAATAGGGTGGGGTAATGTGATAAAACTTTATTATGACTGAAAAAGTGGGGTGCGCAGAGACAGACTCATCCATCTCTGGTTTTTCTCACTGTGTCGTTTTTATCACCTATGGGCCCTGGTATGTTCGCTTTAGGCTGCTGGGTGTATATAGGTCTAATAACAGTTTCCTATATAGCCACAGAGTTCATGCACCATATTCGGCGCAATCGGCATATGAGCACTTCACTAAAGGCAACTATAAAAGCTCTGAATCAAACTACGCTCTTGAGTCGACTGAAATTCCCAAGAAATGGAAAAGTCGGGCTCTATTACACTCTCCTCTGTCAGAGTTGGGTAATGCTGTGGTTATTGTGGTATCATCAGTGTTCCTGGCTAATGGTTACTCAAGCCCACTGAAGAATTTATCGTGTATACGATCATTAAAGTATCTAGAACACATGTACAGTGTGACACTCTGGCATGGCCTATATTAACTTTAAAAATAGGTGAAGGTGTAACAATAGCAGTGCAAAAACTCACTGTGAAGAAACAGATGTGGGGTGTCATGCTGGTGGCCATCACGCCCATATTCCCTCTTCATCATCCTGTGAGTAAACAGTAAAAACAGGCATCATCACTCTTATCATCTCATCATTTTATTGCAGAAATTCTGGCTTAGTGGTTTTTTATTCTGGCTTAGTCATTAACTAACTTCCCAGTCCTCCTAAACCCTGTGACTTTAAAACCAAACAATCCCGTTCATGCTCTCATTCAGAAAAGTTTTGTATGATATCACCATTACTCACTATGTTAGAAACCAATAACTAAACACATAAGGTGTTTCCTTGTGACTGAAACTGTGCAGCCCTGAGCCCTGCAAACCAGAAGGCTAATTCACTTAGACACTTACAATATGATAGTTAGCATGACCTGGCAGCTCACTACAGCCAAACCCTTGCCTGCATAATGCTAAAATAGGCGTCAGCAAAGCAGAGTCTATGCTAATGTGACACTCAAGCAAAAAACACAAAGTCTTGGCTGTGGTTCACGGTGGCTTTGGTTGAACTGAGTAGTTGTGACAAGCTCAGTAAACTCAGTAGGCTACATCTAAGCAGCTAAGCTATAGATGTAATGGCCTTTCAATGGAACATGCTACATGCTAAAAGCTAACGTGTAGTGAATGGCTGTGACAGGCCCTGTAAACAGAGCCAGACCTATAACCACTCATTCTGCCAGGTTAAACATGCACACACACATACACACATACAGGCCAAATACCATGTGCTACTTCTCATAAACTTGAAGCAGGCAGCATGTTAAGACTTAGAATAAAGAACAACAATCTAAAAGAAAAGGTTGTTTAATTCTGTCTCTGATAAACACTTTATGGCTGTTTTCTATTTCCTTCCGAGGCCATTGCCAAGCATCTGGTGGTGGTGCTGGCATACATAAATGAAAGCAACATGAACACAACATGCCCATCAAACTGCACACACTCCATGCTGAGATGCAAACCTAGGGTGCTAAATTCACTTCCTGTGCATGTCACCTTTGAGTATATTTCACTTGTCCTCTCACTAAGTCCATTACTAATTAAATAGAAGACCGGGTTTGAACTTACTAACTGTGGCAATGAGTTTTGAATGAGATGCGGTTTTGGCTCCTCGGAAAACTTGAAAGCGGATTCTTGTGTTTGTGTATCCAGTATACCAGTGAATGGATGTGCGCTTATGTGTCTTAAATTTACACTGTGTTTGTGTGTGAGCACTTGCAATTGCAAAGAACGTGCATGTGTGGTCACTGTTATGTTATTCATGGCACTAGCTGTATCTTGGAAAAGCATTGTGGTCTCTAGGGTGAGCATAGAGAGCCTCTTCATCATCATTATCATTATCATCATCAATCATCCTTCAAGTGGCGTTCCTGGACCCGGCAACGGACTGAACCACTGACCTAGCCACACTTGTTTATTATAATTGAAATGGGAATGACGGAGGAGAAGAAGGGACAGAAAGGAAAGGAAGGAGACCGAGAGAGCTGACACGTGATGCTAAGGAAGGAAAAGACGCAGAAATGAGTGGACTAATGAAGAGCAGAGGTAAAGTAATAATAATTAAAGGCGAGAGAGAGATGGAATAAAATGTTTTGGGGTGGAAAAAAGCACAAGTAAACATGTCAGTTAAAGTTTAAGGAGGTAAAAGAAATGTGAAGACCAAGTGTTTGGAGATAGACACTATGACCTCAAGGACTTCAACTAAACTGCCGAACTTTCCCATAAGGTCAAAGGTCAGAAATAAGGAAAAAACAATGAGGTGACATATCTGACCTCTGTCAACAGGGTCTGTTTGTCATTTTTAAGTGTGCGCTTGACATTTGTGTGAGATTTTAAAAAAGATAAATAAATTAGCAAACTGTGGGGAGGAAGGTGATGGTGCCATCTTGATAGACACCTTCATGTAAACCTTTTGCGACCAGAGCAAAGTGTTTTCTATTCAGTTTTATTTAATTTGTCTTATTTTATTCATCTTTTCATTCTTATCTGTACTGAGCTGCGGTAATGCACAAATTTCCCCATTGTGGGATTGTTAAAGTTTTATCTTAAAATTAAAACTCTATACCTTCCACTCAAGAACCAGTTCTGTGCAATACCAGAAATAATTAATAAATAAAAGCAACCCTAGCAAGGCCATTATTGTCATCATTTTGCAAACACGGTAAAGAAGAAGAACACACAGCAGATGTGCAACAAAAACAAATAACATATAAGCAGGAAATGAACTCTGCAAAACATTTGCAGCTGCATGGTCCACACACGGGCTAAATCGTTCTCTAAGTAAAGTCAGGATCTAAGTAAAGCATCTAAGTAAAGTCAGGGTTGTCAACTGTGGAAATGTCTTTCAAAATCTAAAATGCGTACCCTGAGATTTCCTTCTGCTAGTGCCCTGTCCTGCCATGACACTGAAAAGTGAGGCAGTTTGGGTTGGCTGCGTTTTCCTTGAGTCCTGAGTCAGGCCAGAAGCTAGCATCCGAATCGCAGAGAGACACACATTACTCGCATTTCACTGTGTTCTTTTGTCTCATGGGCTGAAACTGGGCTGACATGCTGCCACTTCTCGTTTAAAGGGAGTTTTTACAAAGTTTACACAACACGGTGATCTCTTTGACGTCAGACTTTGCAAAACCAATAGAATGTGCTTGAATGGCAAAGCTCGCATAAGCAGGCATTTTGAGGGAAACCAACGAGTAGTTTCGTAACTTCAGAGTTCTTTTTTCAAATTTGTGATAACAGCTATCATGCATTTCGCAGTTCATGGATTTTTTTTGTTATTTTTGTGTCTAATCTACTCTGAGTTAAATATTGTCCTATTCCTTTTCTTATTCTTCACGCCACATTTTAATCTTTGGCTTTCATTTTCCCCATCACACAGAAATGATGAGCCATCATAGTTCCCTTCTACAGACATAAAAATTCACCCTTAATACGGAGCGTAATCCGGCCAATCGGCATGGATTTATGACTTATTTTGTTATTCTGTACATTCTTAACAAGCTTTCCCAGAAACCCTAATAATACTTTTTTCGCAAGCTGTTTTCAGTCCAACTTGAAAAAGTTGAAATATCACTTGCAGAGAGGTACTGTTTCATATGTCAAACACTATAAACACTGTTGCAGTAAAACTGTGCTGGGTAGTCATACTGAGGCAAAGATATTTATAAGTACAAAGTGACATGGAGTAATGTGTGATAGTAAAAACTAAACCCCTGCTGTTCACAGTTTAGTGGAAAGTCTACTGTGGTTGCAAGTAATACAAAGAAACAATGTGGTTTAATAGTTTGATAATATTTCAGTAAGGCAAATTTAAAGTACAACATAACACAGAAAACACTTATAAAGTGTTAAAAGTTGTGCCTGTGGGATTACAAGGTGGTTTCAAAGGAAGATGTGCTCCAGTTTTACTATATACTTCATTCAAATATAGATTTAGATTCATTTTATGACTGAAAAGAATGCAAATCTTCAGATGCCCAGCTTTAATATATGTGGAATAAAGTGGAATAAAGTGCATTGAACGCTACTGATCTTTATAGGATCAAAAATAAAATCAAAAAGAGTCCTTTCAAAGCTAATAACAGCAAAAATGTATTAAAATCAGTTATCGTGTCCTACATACTGCTTAGGTATGTGTGGTGTAATCCATAGATACAGTTGTGTGCTTTTAAGCATATGTGTGTGTAGTTAGATTTACTGAATGCAGGGGATGCCCAGAGCATGTATGACTCCAGAAGTTTCAGAAATATGTATAGTATATAAAGATGCAATAATGCACATCGGCTAGAACAAACAAATTTAGACTTGGTGGAAATCCCCAGGTATTCATCTTAACCCTCACACAATCTACCGTGCACACACATTTTCACAGTTTGGAATCCCCCCCCAATCAGTGACTGAAAAGAGCTGTGATGAGTTTCAATTACATTCAGAAAACACAAAGCTTTTATCAGCCGGTGCCGTGGCAGTTAAAACATCTCTGTCTTTCTTTGAGGATTCCTTTCTCCTTTGAGTGCTTTAGTCTGGTTACATAATGTCGACAAAGACTCAGGTGTGCACCTCTGCGTGCATCTGCAAATGCATACCTACAGGCAAGCACACGCTTATGCACATTTGGATTTCCAGACAAATATACAAAAACGTTCAAACCAGATGGCGAGATGCGGTGTCAGCATCTACAGAAACGTTGGGCTAATAACAGCATTAGTTTGTTCTCCTTTAACGGTGTTCAAACAACCAAATTAAGTCTGTCCTCAGGCATGACTGGATATGAGCGTGTGAGAGATAAATGATACATAAACTAATCTCACATAGAAATCCCTTCAATCAAAAACACTTATTTGGCAGGTGTCCCCTTCAGGCCTCGTATCTAAATGATATAAATAATTCTGGCAAGAAGAAATGGAAGACTGAGGGAAAGGGAGAAGGGAAATTTCATGCTGTCAATTCTAACCACAACTGACTGGTGGTGAAATGACAAATATGAAATTTCAATTACTTTAAAATCACGAAGGTGAGAACCCACGTCATTTCAACCTGTGTATACAGCTCTCAAACACAACCGATTTCTGATTTAGGCGAGTGTGTGTATCAGCCTGTGTGCACACTCATATTGACCTGGTCCATAGGGGGTCGGTGGTTGGCATGGGGGGGCGCTCTTGGCAAGCTGCGATGATGGACGTTTGTTGGGTGCATGTGGTGCGAATGATGAGGATGATGCTGGGGATGGATGTAATCTTCTTCGTAGTTATCAGCTATCATCTTCATTCTGCTTTGAGTCTGCAAATAAGAAAATGGAGTTAAACAAGAAACAATGAAAAATTTAACATGCTTAATTATAACAACTTCACACAAGGCCCCCCCACCCCCCACCCCCCCTGGCACTGCTCATTTCTTTGCTGAAAATATTCTCCAAGTCTTAGAATGATTAGGTTGTTTTTTTTTTGCAGGGGGTGGGGGTTTGAAAGCCATCAAAGTTGTTACAAACTTTGCTGCTAACGACATTTGACAGGCCATAAATTGAGTGAGTCGGAGCGCCTGATGAAAAAGTCATAAGTCTGTCAAATGTCATCCATAATGTAGATTATCATTTAATTGGATTACACAAATCCTAGTAAGAACAGTTAGTTAGTGTTTTGAGTTTTGCCCAAGGCCACAGGCGTTCTGGCCTGCATGAAGCAACCTCATTCTAGATGTCACTGATTAAAATTACACTCAAGTATGCATCTTTCTGCATGTCTGTAAATGGGTATGACTAAGTGTCCTTTGTTTGAGTTTATGTGCATCTGTGTGTATTTGTGTGAATGTGAAAGAGGCTGTCATGCTGCCAACATCATTGCTTTGGAGAAAGATAACAGCCCAGCCTGACTAACATTAACAATCAGCCTGACTGCAGTGAGGCCAGCTGTCTGATAGACAGACAGAGACAGAGTGAGTGCAGATATATTGACCGGCTCAGCTTTATTCCCTTAACTGCAGATATTTCCTCTGAGGGCAGACATGATTGCAGAGGTGGGATGAAGATGATTCGAATGAAAGATGTGAGCGTGTATCCCATCCAAAATCTTGCAAGTCCCCTTTGTTTAAATGAGAGACATTCATGGCAGGAAGAGGCAAAAAGCTTGAGTCAGCTGTGAAGATAGGAGGGAGATGGTGTTACAGTAGTTAGAGGCCTGGGGACACTGCTGCTGAGATAAGAAGCTGAGGCCTAATGACTGAGGAAACGAGCCAGTCAGGATCACAGGAGCGGATGTGGCTGGCATTAAAGAGGTTAGCAATTAGTTTAAATCGGAGAAGAGCAGCTCAGATAAGGTGAGAAGCCCTGACACTGTGGTGAGAGAGACAAGGGTACAAATGAAAAGTTAGGGATGAAGGAGGGCTCAAACAGACACCAGACCGGTGGTTAGAGGTGTTAAAGCTAAGGTTGAGGTGTACAGCCCTCCATGACCTCAGGTGTTGACACTAGCAGGTGTGACTGGGCAGGACTGGTCTGAGTTTAACAGTTACAGAGCTGACACCCGTCATTGAGGCTGAGACAATGACTATCATATACGACGCAGCTGATGAAACTACTGCACTGATACAGCTTCCACGATACTTAATTACCTTGTTTAAAACCTTACTGTTGTTTCTCTAATGTTCAAACTGATTTGCAGCAAAAAGAGTCATACAGAAATATATGTATTTATTCATTGCTGCTAATCTAATAGGAACCATATTATTTGTTCCTGTTCAGCTAATAATAGCCATATTTGGTAGAACCCAGAAGTCTGAGACCGTGTGTGTGTGAGAGAGAGAGCGAGAGCGCATATTTAATATTTAATGACCTGAGACACAAACACCCACGAATGACGTGATGAATTGCTTCTGGAAGAGTCTGGTTGTGTGGTCAGGACAGCCCACATGTGGCCATATAAGTTTATCCAAACAGACACACACACACACACACACACACACGCATACAGAAAGTCGCTCATCTCACTCTCTTTGTACAGATGCGCTCCTGCATGCGAGCACAGGGAAGGTGTTCACACATAAAATGCCTGAGAGGTTGAATGTGTGTGTTTTAATTAGTGTTAATTAATAGCTTTGCTGGGTAAACAGCTCAGTAATGGCCTCTAGGTTTGCTTGTATATCAGGCAGCCTCCAACAGACATAGGTGGCACTACTGAGGGATAGAGGAGAGCAGAGTTCTTTTTACTAACACCTCTAACCAAAACAGACTTGGGCCATACCTGTGCACTGTGTGTGTGTTTCTGCATGTTATAATGTGCAGCTGCTGGGGCAAGCAGAGCAGTGATGGCTGCTGTGCTCACAGCTGCATCCCAAACCTCAATCCAAGCCCTCTGTAAATCACAACCCTGCCCTGATTAGAGAAAGGCTGTGTTAACACATATGGACACAAGAGGCTGACAAGAAAGGACTTAAACAAACAGGCAGCTGGGGAAAGGCTGCACCATTTTCACAACATTTATACACGCTTCTTTTTTATCAGCATCTGGGTGTGTATGTGCAACATCAGTAAAAACAGAGAAGGGACCCAGCTCTAGGCAGGCAGAGAGTCTTAGTGAGAATATGGATTGTCAAGGGCAAAAAAAAGAGGAAGAGGAAGTCACAGAAAATGTATGAGAATTCTCTATTCTCAGCTTCACAGCACCACTGATGTGTGGCCATTTATCACCTAGCTGGAGAGTATTCCCACATGGGGACACATTAGTTCACTCTGTCCTCACAAATTTAGACACACACTCTTTGTGTGTGCCTGTATGTTTGTATGTGTGTGTTTGCCTGTGCTGAAGAAGGTCTTTGCTTCAAAAGGACCCAAGTGCAGTGACAGAAAAGTTTTTCTAAGACCACGTGCCTTGCACATTCGCATATGCATACACATATTTGCACGAGATCTTGCAAACGAGGGCAGTGGGGAGGTGATATGGGGCAAAGTTATCTGTAAATCTATCTGCTGTGTCAAGATCAATTTTCTCCTCAGAGACTTTAAGTCCCATAATTCTTTGGCATTTCCTGGTCAGTTTCCTTCCGACACTGGCAGTTAAAGACCTGAGGACAGCACCCTATCCTGACATGTGTGTCAATGGGTCAGAGGACAGAGAGCTTATGTGTGTGTGATGTTGAAGAACGTAACCTCTAGAGAGCCCATTTTGTGAAATGGAAGGAACCAAAGTAATTCAGGAACTACTTATCTTATGACCTCCCTAGCATTAATAAATAACAAGTTTCCCCATTTTTAGAGCTCTTGTGCTATGTATAGATAGCCCAGCAGTCCGCGCCAGTATTTACAATTCATGCACACATGCTTAAAGACTTTTGATTAAAGCTGGTTGCATGTATGAAAAAGAAGAAAGCATGCATATGCAGTGCCCACTCATCACTTCTCCCGCACTTTTCTTCTTAACTTGTACCACTTTGTTCTTGCTCTGGGCCTACAGGCCACACTGTTGCAATTAGAGCTCATCGCATCATCAGGTGTACTGTAACTGCTAGTTCCCCAATGGGAAAACATGACGAATCCAATGGCGATTAACAGATAATAGGCTTTCCTTGAAATTCCTCGAATGGAATTACACCCCCCAGAACCTCTTTACCATTTACGAGGCACAAACAAACATAGATTTGCACTTAAATGCACAACCAGCCACTGCATCTGTTGACTTTTAAATGCACCATCCTTCCCAGAAGCCCCCGTGACTCAGGAGATCGTATATGTGGACTCCCCGCTGTTAGCTCATTACTATTAGCATTCATGTTAGATCAGTCACTGATGTGGTCTGACTAGACCTTAATGATCCACATACTTTTCTCAGCCCCATGTCATACTGTGAGCCTGGGTAAGATGGGAAATAGGTGGATGTGCGTAGGTACATGTGTTCTATGGTTTTATGTCTATTTCACCACAAGATGTCAGACAGAAAAGTCTGCTAGTGATTCACCGATGATACCAACATATGTGTGCAACTTAAGTGCATATAATCACTTGTATTGCAATATGATTGTTGAGGGAACAGCTCTGCACATGTGTTTATGTGCCTGGATCTGGAATCGCAGCTCCTGCTTGACTGGTTTTGCTTTTGATGACTAAATGCAGTAAGTGTGGTTAGAGGCGTGGAAGTTTCTGTTAACTACCAGGAATTATTAACATCTATCTGTTCCTAGTTTTAAATCTCTAAAGTCTTCCCATGAGGTATCTTTAATGTAAGCAATCATGATCTGCAGCAGGTTTGAATCTAATGTAAATGATCATGATCTACAGCAGGTTTTAATTTGTGGCCCTGCTTTCATTAGCAGTGCCAGAATCTGTCCTAAAGTATGACCGAAAGGCCAAACAAATAGCTTTGTAGTTACATACGGTGGATTTACCTGCTGTTTGAGCTGGTGCATGAGCCTGTCCTTTTCCCTCTTCAGTGCCATCACTTCCTCCTGGGCTTTCTTGCGTTTGGAGGAAGATAACTCTAGCAGGGCGATGTTGGCATCCTTTTCACTGATGGCTGCTAGCAAAGCTTGCTGCCTGGCAGGGTGAGGAAAAGATAAGTACTGTATTGATTAATGGGTAAAATGTTAACAGCAAGTCAGGTCATTTTTTTAATATTTAGAAAACAGACAGGTGTTGAGCACAGAAAGCCCTACCGCAGCTGTGGGCCTCTGTGCACATAGAGATGTCACAGGAAGCTCAGTCATTCCAGAACTCCTTAAACTCAGACAGAGATTCCACAGAAAAGAAGCAGACATCTTTGA
>VUQK01002141.1:68871-90378 GCA_015106715.1 Bujurquina vittata
CCACGTGTGCCCTAGCAAGTTGAGATTTTGTGCATGGGCATAGATTTACCAGTGTAACCTCATCATGTCAGTGTGATTAAAAAACAAAACCCATATTAGATAAGTCAAAGCTTCACCCAGTTTCCACAGCTGTTTGACACAAGCATCTAACCTAAACCTGCAGGGGTCCTACTAATAGCAGAGCAGGGCTTTTATTTGCTTAAAGGGGATTTTTTTTTTCTGTCTTTATTGTCATTCAGCAGACTGACAGTGTTTCCCCAAGGCAAAAGAAAACAAGACAGGAGGCTGTACTGTACCACACACGTGTAAAATTCCCCCGTCTCGCACACAGACACAAATACAGATACACATACAGTAGCAGTAGTAGTACAGCAGCAAAGCGGTGAGCAAAAGGTGAGGGTCAGAGATTGAGTAACATAGTTTCAGTCACACTACTGCAAGAAGACGGACACTAACATACATGCATATGCAGTGATAAAAAAGAGCATTAGTATATAAACACTAATGTTACGCCACTCCCTTCTACAGCATCATAATATGAAAGTATACATAATGTACACAAAGTAAACTGTGTTTGATTTTGTCAGCTAAGATGATCGTACCAATAAAAGTAAAACCACCTTGCATTCTTCAACACAGAGCACTAATTAAAAGCTATGTTTCAAAAATGTCAGAAAAATGTTTTTTTTTCAATTTCCATTTGGCATTTTTAAATTTCTTCCGAGATGTGTGAAACTGCCTGGAATCAAAAATTACTCAACTGCTGCAAAATCCTTCTAGAATCTGTTGATTAAGTTTGCAGTCTCCCAAAACTTTATCTTAAAAAGCTCCTTTCAATTTCCAGGGAAAGTCCTGTATAAAATGAAGTAAAATATTCAGCTTCCATAGGAATTAAGAGGAAAGTAACAGCCAGGTGCTGCTAAACAAATGCACATGGTTAACTGATCATCACTAAGTGTGCACACCCCTATAAAAGCTTAGGTTTTGGCAGTTTGCTGGACTGGAGCATTCAGGTGTGTGTTAACACAACGCCAAGGAGGAAAGACATCAGCAATCAAGTAATTGTTGCTGCCCATCAGTCTGGGAAGAGGCCATCTTCAAATAATTTGAAGTGTATCATTTTACGGTGAAAAAGAGTATTCACAAGAGTGGACATCCCAGCAAATCCATCCCAAGCTCAGACTTTACAATCCTCAGACTAACTGCAACATTTTAGAGTACGGGGTTAGCATGTTAAATGTTAAAGTTAATCACCACACAGTTAGAAAAAGACTGAACAAGTTTGGCTTGTTTGTTTGGAAAGGATGAAAGGAGAAAACCTCTTCTCTAGAAAAAAAAAATAAACATAGCAGCATGGCTTAGTAGGTTCACAAAGTTGCATTTGAAAAAACCACAAGACTTCTGGAATAATGTCCTTTGGACAGAAAAGACCAAGGTGGAGATGTTTGGACGTAATGCTCAGCACCACATTTGGCAAAAACAAAACACAGCACATCAGCCCAAACACCTCATACCAACTGTCAAGCACGGTAGTGGGCTTGTTTTGCAGCCACAGGACCTGGGGACCTTGCAGTCGTTGAGTCGACCATGAACTCTTTTGTACACCAACATATCCTCCAGTCCAATATGAGGCCATCTGTCTAACAGCTGAAACTTGCCCGAAACTGGGTCATGCGATAGGACTATGATTCCAAGCATAAGAGCTGTGCATAAAGAAATGCCAAAAAACACCAGTGCACTGCCGCAACATGGTAAAGAAGACCTTTTGGCTGATTATGTGACTGACTGCTTCAGCACTTACCAAGATTAGAATTGAAGATTTAGCAACAAATTTTACCTTCAGTTCCATTCCTACATGAAATAATAACAGCGTATGCTCAACTGGAATCATGCCAAATGATATCTGGCTATATATATATATATATAAGTATAATTATTTCTCAGTGACTTTCCTCTTTCTGTACTTGGGCAAATAAAGACAGAGTAAAGGATCTACTCCAAACTGTTAGTAAAGTCAGTTGAAAACACCAAAGAAACACCTTCTGCATTGCGTCATTTAAATGCCGTCTTTATGGCCTTGTATGTTCCACTGCATTATAATAACCCTCCGTCCAACAGATCATCACAGGCTCTTGTACAGGAAATATCTTTTTCTCTCTTTCGGTTCCCATTCCATCACTCCTTCTCTCCTCCCTTTCTTTTCCTAATCAAAGAGAAGAGCAATTCTTTAGAGAAGAGAATAGAATTACCTCCGCCATGGACTTGGACCTCTCTATCATTCAGTATCTCTCTCCCTCTATCATTCTCTATTCTGCTCTAACAAGCCCTATACTCACTCCAAAGTGGGGCTAAATATTAAGTTCAAGGAGGTTATGCAAACACGTTGAAACAGCCATCCTTGGCCTAAATATTATCCTCAACCCTTCAATTACCCGCCTTGCTTTCCTCTCTCTCCCTATTCCCCTTGCCTTTCCTGTCCTCGGCATGGGTTCTCTTACTCCGGTCATCTAACTTCAGCCTGGAAATACAGCGCACACTCATGACGTGGGGCCAAAAGGCCTTAAAAATGTCAGGGGCAGAGAGTACAACATCATAGTGCGCTATAACACATGCACACATTCAAAGCTTCACCCAAAATACACATGTACACACAAACCGATGAAAGACGGGTCCACAAAACAGTGAGAGTGAGTACCCCTGGTGTATTTTCTCTGAGTTCCAAATGCAGGCCCTGGCGGTGGACCACAGCTGAACCACAGCCGACATGCGGTGGAATGGGAGGCCACCACACTCACTTCCCTTAAAGAAGCAATAGATATACACATACACACACGCACACACACACAAAAACAGGGGATCACAGAATGACACACATTAATTTAGACGCACACACACACACACATATGTTCAGCATTTTTCTGGATAGGACTGTCATGACGATAGGTCCATGTTTAAAAAGTGGTTTGAGGTGAAGGGACAAAGCTGTATGGGCTGTTTCCCACAATGCTTTGCCAGACAATTACACAACCCAATTAATGTGGTTACTACAGCACAGCTAAGACTTTACTCTAAGCAAACTGTGTGTGTACGTGTGCGCGATAAAGAAGATGTGTGTACTCTCCTTTGGCCTGTATTACTCTCAGAATTATAGCTTTCGTTGGAGCTTATACTCGTCTATTTCCCGTCACTGTGTAAAGGACACACAAGGTCACACTAACATTCACCCCACACTCCATCGGCCAATCGCAGTTATTTCCAATCACAGCCACATGAGCTCAGAGATTATAAAAGCTGCATAACTACACTGTATCCTCCACTAAAACAGCTTCTTTCATAGTATTAACAATAAAAAATGTTGGGAGACAGTTGTTTTTATGAAACTGGTTATGAAATTTAATTACATAGAAGTAATATGTGTTACACATATACACTATAAAGTACAGGGGTAGACACAAACTCTCTGAAATACACAAGTGTACACACACAGTGGTCTAGGTGAAGGTGTTGATTAGAAGATCTGTAGCTGGGTCTGGACACGTCTGCTGTATATTTAGACAGATCAGTGAGGATCATGGGATCAAAGAGAAACATGATTACTACCTGGCCTTCTGATTAAAAAAAAAGTCACTATTATTTCCCAGTCAGTACACACAGGATACATATTTCAGCATGTTCTCTCTCTCTCTCTCTCTCTCTCTCTCTCTCTCACACACACACACACACACACACACACACACACACACACACACACACACACACACACAAACATACACACACAAACATACACACACACACACACAACCACACCGCTCTGTAATCTGGGTAATTTGTACTTTGAAGCTAGTGTAGACAGATGATGGCCTCTGGGACATTTAGTCTGTTGTGTCACTGAATTTGCCTGTTCGCCAGTTGGTGTGAATTCCCAATAGAGACATACCCCCACTTCGAAAGTATAGCTGTTGTGAATAAGGTTCGTGTGAAAACAGCCGCTGAAACAGCCTGCCCCCTTCTCATTATTCCACTTCTCGTATGTGGAAGATTGAGTGTGTGTGGGTTTACAAACTTTATGAGCGTATGAAAATTAAAGCTGCAAGTGCCGACACACATGCAAGCTTTAAAACAGCAAAAGTGTGCGCCTTGTAATAACGGCAGCAAAGAGAGAACGTTCTATTCCTTACCTAAAGCTGGTCCTATGTTTTGTCTGCAGACTACTTTTCTCGTGCATAAGAATTATAAATGGATCCACACACAATATTCATAGATAAACACAGACCATGTCATAAATGCTCTGCTGGCCCTCCCACGCACCTGTGCATAAATTCCGGCATACATCTGGTTTTTAATAAAGAGACCTGTGGCAGTGTGCAGTTAGATGCTGCTGACAGACTCACTGATTTCCAGATAGATAACATACACATCCAAGTCAGCTCCCTTGGCACATTACATCACAGTTATTTTAACAATGGCTTCAACTGATTCCTTTTCCTGGCTATGATTACATATAGGAGTGTGTATGTGCCTGGATAAGATTTTTTTTCTTCTTTTACTTCTTTTTTTTTTCTTTTTTTTTATTCTTGATGCTTAAATTAGCACTTTATGGTAATTTGGTAATTTCAATGTGATTTTAAGAGTCTGAGGAGTTTAAGTTCATTATAATGTTTCTCTAAATATATGTTGGGTACCTTATTAGGGCTATATTAACAAACATAAAAAGAAATTCAAACCACATTTACAGTATGCATATAAGTGTGTGTGTGTGCATGCTGTGACCGCGCGGCTGTGTTGTTCTTAAGATGTGATGGTGCTCCTCTAACACTGGAGAGCTGTGGCTGGGAGTGGGATCATTTTTTGGTTTTCGGTCGCTCACCTTCACCCACTACTTAATTGCTCTTTGTCAACTGTCAGTAGAAGTCCTACTGTTTGCAGAGTTCATCTAAAGATTCCTATTTTAAAAATCACCCCTATAAAAAAACAAGCTTTATACTACAATCAATGCATGTGTCATGCCTTCCTTTTCACTTTGAGCATTACAGTAAATGTGACCAGAAAATGTAAAACAATGAACATGGTGTCTGTTTCAGTCTCCTGACTGTTTGACACAACAGTGAGAATGCAGATGTGTTTTTGTGTTTCCTGGCCCAAAAAGGAAGATATACTGATATACTACACAAAGACAGTATTACAGATGGGAAAAGAGCCCTAAAAAAGTCATACATTACTTACAACTCAACAAGAAAAAGAGTGGTCTCATTTTACAGCTATACAGTGATGACATGGCGTGCATTAACAAACAACTTCCTTTTTTTTTTCTTCTTCCGAGAAAGGGCTGGAGACCACCTCAGTGCTACAGAAGATCCAAAGTAGACTCGGCTGCAAGGGTGCAGACACATGTGCAAACATTGTGACATGAAAATCTTTCTGCGTCACAGAACAGCAACGCTGAAAGAAGGAGCGGAGCATTTTAGCATGCAAGAAAGATATGTTTATTGCTCTTTTATCTGCAGTCATGCAGTCAGACATACCAGGAAGTTGCTTAGAAGTTTGGGAAAAAACTGGCACGAAAAGGCCTGTGACTGACATGTCAAGATGTCTGCACTGCGGTGTGCGTGCAGACACGTGGGCTTGTGTTTCTCTGTATATGTGCATGAAAGCTTTTAGTGTTTATCCCGCTTGGTTCTGTTTTTGCCAATGTGTCTGTGTACACACTCACAAGTTTATCATGCAATGAGCTCCCAGAGTGACATGTCAGGACACTGATGTTAGGAAACTGAGACACTCTGAGTCTGATAAACAAACCATGCCAGGAGGAGGACCTAAACAATGTGCCGCAATTGCTTTATTACTCAGTGTTTGCCCTAGGTGTCACGTTACTGAGATCTTCAACACCATAAAAGCGTTCTCTATGGTTCAGGCTTGTGTTTGAGTGTGTGTTTGCTCTGGCAGAGGCTCCCTTGTGACTGGTTATATTGGACATGCTCAAACAAAGCCAAACACACAACAGGAGCCACAAGCAATTAGGGCTGCCATAGTGCATAACTCTCTGAACACCCTCCGATTTCCCCTCACCATCTACTAGTTTCCCCCTCTACTACACATTTCGCATTACCGTCCAACATCCACAACACACGCTAAGAGGTTAGTCTCTGCTACATTTGTTCTTAGCTCTGTGCAGTTATCCTGCGTGACATTTGTGGCAACAATACTGTTTGCGTGCATGTCATCTTCGACGTTAAATGTTAACGTCAGTGGGCAGAACGCTGCTGACTGGTAAGGAAACACTTGTAATGCTAGCAGGCAGTCTAATCGTTTGCATTAATACACATTACGATGGTTTAGCTTGAAAGCCAGGGTGGGCCCTGGGTCTTAATTTCATCCTGCTGTAGGGACAGATTTGCTTCTACACAAATTATGATAATAATCCTTTTTGTTTTTGCCCGCTCGTCTTGTGTTTGATACAATTTAAAACATTCTATTGTTACATTTCTCATACCTTTCTAAATTGTAAACAATTAAGGCATGCTTTTCAAGTCAGACATATGCTAGTGGACATTTATTTTGAATTAGATCGCCAGGAGTCTGAGCAGGGGTTTATATCTCATTGCTCGTGGCTTGGACAGTAGACAAAGTGAAGATCTGTTTCAAATCAGTGTAAGAAAAATGGGTAAACTCAATCTTGGTCAACCCGTTTCGCTTTCTGCCCCCAACCCCTGTGCTCCTCTCTCTTCGTCTTCCTGCCTCTCTCTTGCTGTTTTTGGGCGTCTCTCTTGCCTTCCGTCACTAAACACCTCATAAGAGAGACATCACTTTCTGTAAAAAGTGCACAACGACAGGATGAAGAGATGGAGTGTGTTTCTTCTACGAGGCCTCCTAAGAGGTTTCAGCAAGCCTCAATGGCACTCAAAGAATTCTTAGTTTAAATCTATTCGAGGGTGCCACAACAGCAAACGCTGTAGCAGAACTACACCTTCCACAAAAAAAAAAAGAAAAAGGAAAAAAAGAAAAACCTTATTCTGAGACTGACTCGACGGGTGATTTGATGCATGCAGTTTTCAAGCTCCCCATTTAAGTCAATTTAGATAAGGCTTTAAAAAACTTGACAAAATAAAGGGACCAAAGGCATGTCATGATGGCTACCTAGTTGTGAGTCTTGCTCCATAACAGTGCTTTTGCACATTTACTTGCACCAAAACTCCTGTTAATGTCTGAGTATGTCAGCCTGCATACCTCTCTGTTTGTCCTGTGTGTGTGTGTGTGTATGTGTGTGTGTGTGCAGCCCTTTTGTAGTGGCTAGTGTAGCTCTCCTGTTACACATACACTCACGCGCGCACACACACACACACGCACATACACACACACACACACACACACACACACGCACACACACGCACACACACACACACACACACACACACACACACACATGTTCTTTATGGGATAGCTAATGGAGCTGAGTTCTTCCTGTCTGTGTGATGTGGTTTGCTGTTGTTTGATGTGCTCAGGAATCTCGAATAGGAGAGCACCCTGAGCTGATCTTATCACATAAAAGCCCTTGCAATGGAAGAAGACACTCAACTCTCTTTTTTAACTTAATAGAGATCTGGGTCCTCGTGCGAGCGTGTGTGTGTGTGTGTGTGTAACTGAGCGCTTGTGCACGTGTACACCATTTCTCTAATTCAATCGAGTGTGTAACCCAGGGCCAAACACACACATTTGATTTCAGCAAATCCTGAACCTGAAGACCTATGTCAAGAATGGATCAGAGGCATGTCAAATACGTCAGTGTGTGTTACTGTGAGTGTGTGTAAAGACAGATGGGAAGGGAGCATAAGAAGCACAAGGGGAAAAAAAAACATGGATTTCACTTTTGTTATTTCTTTTTTTGATTTTGCATTGAAATTACATCATGTGTGACAAGTGTATGTGTGTTTAAGATACACGCATTTGAGCACACCTGTTTTGATGTTGCTAGTCAGTTTTAACCTTTTAAAAACTTTGAAGGGTGGTTTTGTGCTCATTTTTTTTCTGTTTACTTACAGGCTTAAGGCGCAGTCGGTCCATGTCTTAGCTATATAGTTATGTGCCAGATTGTCAGCTCAAGTTTGACTGCTCTTACACGCCACCTTCAAAGAGCAGCACTTGAGTTTATTTAAACCTAGGTTTTACCAAATATATGTGAAAAAAAATTTTGCTACACTTATTTACATTTTTCTTAGTAAAAAGAGCCAAAAATAAATCCTGCAACCAGGTGATCACAACTGCTTTAGGCCATTATTAAGTCTTTAACTTATTTAACTTATTCCAGAATGTTGATTCTGCTGGACGTGGCGTTTTCAGTGGGAAGAATCTTTCATCACTCATCTAAGTGACTTCTTCAGTCTCAGATGAACAGAATTAACTTTCTGGTATTTCCTTCTGGATGACTGTGCATGTATCAAGACATATTTAATTTGATGCAAAGAAAACCATACAGTAGGATCCATCTACCCCCAGAGAGAAATGCAAGAAAACAGCCTATCAATAATATTAACATCACACTTTCTACAAAGGTCTCACACGTTCTAATAGCTTAAACATGCAATGCCTCACTCATTAATGCCTCAGTTCTGTACACACACTGTTAATAATCTGTGTTTCATCAGAATGAAAGCCGTGCCATTGTCTTTGCTCAGATTCCCTCTAGTCATTCTTGTCTCTGCAAGATCCCTGTGTTGTTTGTTTAGTGGTGACCAGTCCTGTCTCTACGCAGTCTGTCCGCCCACATTAAGGCCTCTTCTGTCTTATTGATGCGAGCTTTAAAGATGAAGGACTATCCAGATTAAACTGTGGTTGCCATCCTGAATAGATGTGACGCATGTACCAAATAAACTTTGGTTTTTAGGTTGTTGTTTTTTTATTCAGTGTTCTTTCTTCATTCTTTCTGCTTTTCGGCGGGATTTGTTTTGCTTTTTCTTGGACAGCAACTGTGATGTTATAAAAATGAGACAAATGTTTTATTGCGGAGTTGTGAAAGTTAACAGTGTCTGGATGCTTGTGAATGTTAATTTCTTACCACAAACAAATAAGAAAAATGTGTTTTTTTGCTTTTTTTTTAATGAGATTTGAAGTCTTAGTGGTGAGCTTAAATTCAGTGACCTTCTTTCCCTCAAGGTTTCATTTTTTATTTTTTTTTTACATTTTCTTCTTTTTTCTCTTTCCACACTTCTTCTTTCATTTCCTCTCCCCCTCCTCTGATTTCTTCTTATTTTTCTCCTGTCCTTTCTAGTCTTAAACTCTGGATACCCACTGGCCTCCAGAGAACAGTCATGTTTCCAATATGTCTCCATTTAGCAGAAACCAAATGAACAAGAGCAGGGCCAAAACAAGAGCAGGAAAAATCATCACACAGCCACTGGCACAATCTGCTTATCTTTCACTGCTAATAGCTTTCATGCTCTTCACATCATTCCTTCTTTGTGCACACATGCATGCACGCACACAGACACACACGCGCACACAGACACACACAAACACAAACACAGAGGCAAATTCATGTATTCACATGTTGTTCTTTTAGACAAAAACACATTCAGCGCAGATCAGTGAAGATACACATGCTCATCCAAACTTGCTTGGGCTGTTTCCTACCTCTGCCGAGAAGTACATAATGATAATTACAGTTTGGGCCTATATCCCTGAATTAACCAGATCAGACACACACACAAGCTCCAGAAGTGCCAGGGGCTGCTGTGGTGTATCCTGACTGGAGCGCAGTGTTTGAGGAGCCCTGTGCTGGGAAGTGGTCCGTTTAGCCATTGTTCTCTATTAAAACCTCCTGGGAACCATCTCAGTAAGACTGAGAGATGTGCAGGGCCAATAAAAACTCCAGTCAGACCAACAAAGAGTCAGCAAGACGACACACTTTGTTATGGTGTTATTTAACAATACATTACTGTGACTAAAGAATACTACAGTAGATGAGACTGCTCTGAAGTAAAGCTGCAGACACGAAGTCCTAACATTACGCTATGAGACACACTTCTGCAAAGACAAAGACAGACAGACGTCAGCCAAAGAAGCCACAGAGGAGAAAAACAGCAGCCGGAGCTCAGGTGTGTGTGCCGACCGCAGAGGCTTGGAGGTGTTTACAGTGTGTGAATATATGCCAGTAAGCCTCATTGACTCACTTGTGTGGGTATACCAGTATTTCATGTGCCCATAATGGTAAACCATCAGGGTATTTCACTAAGCCACTCTTTTAAGGGCTGTTTTACAACACAGCACATCCAACAACATATTACATGCAGCTGCATTTAGAAACACTCTCTGTTCACTTTCAGTTAATGCCTCCATCTTTCAAACGGAATGCATAGCTGTATTTTAATCTGATTCTAAATTCTAATTTGCTTTATGAGCATTTGTATCTGCACTAGCACTTCCTCTCTTGACCGCCCTTTCTTCTTTTAATGCCTTTAGTGACCCTGAGGGCAGGACCATTGTTTAGAAGGCCTTCACCGGTCCACTCTGGGTGCTGTGTCCTGGGATGCCTCTTTATGGACGCAAGGCCCACCTAATCAATCGCCCACTCCTGTGCACACAATTAGTCTTGAGATTTATACGACCGGTTAAACTTAGGGGTGTTAGTCTCCCTAAGGCCAGTCAGCATTCATGGGCTTTCCAGAAAGTTCTTCTACGCCAGCCAAACGACACTAATAAGCTTTAAGTGTGTGCGTGTGTGCATATGCATGTGCGCGTGTGTTTGCGACTGACACTAATTAGCAGGGCTGGTGCACCTATTTCCTCAGCACCATTTCCTGTGATAGTAATTATTAGGTATGTGTGATAAATTCCAGGCTCTCTTCCACCCGTCCCGAGATAAAACAAGAGAAAAACAGACACAAAAAGAGAGAGAGGCGGGAGAATGTTTAATACTCAGAGGAAGTTAAGTAGGTCAGTGTTAAAAGAGTGATGAAGCAAAAGTCGGAAGAGACAATGAAAGAATGATTTTACTCTAGTGGGGAACTCGGTACATAGTTGGAGGCCGTTTCCACATGCAGCATTTCCCCATTGCCTCCTTGATGTGGCCTCGCTGTCTTTCTTTACGACAATCACTGCATTCCTGTTTTTATGGTTTTTGCTTCATTTCTTTTTTCAATCACCCCACCTTTAATACGTCAGTCATCAGATTAGGACAAAAATGTGTTTCTTTCTTTGAAAAGACTCCAACCTCCATCAGTTTAACACAACACACACACATCCCTACTCAACCGATGTCCTCAAAGTGTCACAGTTCATCATCATTTTTATAAGACAGGGCTCGCCTTCTTCTCACTCATACTTTAACTTCAGGAGACAATGCCACTTCTCACAGCCACTCCAAGGTTCACGTGTCCTCACTGGTACCTCAGCCCTGCAGTTCTCATGCTGATGCATGCAGAGTGTGTACATCTGTGCAGCAGCCATGCAAAACTTAAACCAGGGTTTACAAACTGTGCAGAACTTCCCACTCATATTTATTGGGAGGTCAGTGCTTGCCAAACACGCTATCTGACTATAGGCGGTAATAAAATATTAATAAGTAGTGATAAAAAAAATAACCATAATTGATGTTAAAACAGCCCGACTTGTGGCATTTGCAGGTTTCAGTCCAAGAAAAAATGGCTACAAACATTTAGAGTTAAATATAGCACTTAAACTTTAACTGTGATCGCTGAGGAGAGCGGTATCTGATTCAAAAACTAAAGGTATAAGCAAACTTCATACATTTCTCTAAACAGTTTTTTTCCAACCCTTTCAGCTGACATTATCCGATCCAAAAAGAAGCCTCTTATTACCTTAATATACCGAACAACCCACTTGGAAGCAGAGATTTCCATGTGATGAAGTCCTCCATTGACAAAACCTCAAAGGAAGAGTAGGAGGAGTAAGGTGGAGCCTGCCTAGGCCTTGACATAATAAGACACCTATAGGCTCAACAGCTGACACACATGTCGAAGGTAAACACGTGTGTCAGAGGGCACAGGAGCACAGACAGACATGATGAATGGGCTGAAGTTCCCACGAGGCGACGCACACACAAACTTGCTCGCTGAGGGGAAGGTGATGTGGAGTCAGCCCCTCCTCATCGCTGCAACACAGAGAATCCCATTCACGCGCGGCACTGACCCTCCATGTCTCATCATTGCCTATCACAACAATGGCGCTCTAACACCACACAGTAATCGTGCGCATATGGCTGCGTGAATGTGCATAGGTGTGAGCATCTACTGCAAGTTCTTGTGTACAAAATGCCTGAGCCTGAAGTCATTAGTGAGATTCCGACAATGCAATTTTAAAAAAAAACAAAACAAAAAGACCCACCAAAAATACAATGCTGCTTGGCTGAAGATATGAATGCGTAAATGAAAATTTTCCGTCTAAAGGTGTCTCGATAAGTGCGTGTGAGTGCGTGCACATGCTGCGTTCAATGCGTTCACTGGTGTGTTCATTTTTTAAGTTTAAGAAAACCTGCGCGTGTGTGTCTAGGTCCCTGGGAGAGATCAGTGAGCAGGGACATGACCTTGCCAGTACAGCTGGTCTCTCTGTGTGTTTAGTCAGTCAGTAACCATGGTGATGGTGCTATGCAGACAGGATGTCTACATTGGGGATTTTGAAGTCATAATGTCGCTACTGCTGTAAGCTTCATTATGCCATGAGTTACTGTAACTGGCCAGCAGAAGGATATGTGACAGAATTTAATCTGGAATTACAGTTTAGAGCTTGTTACATTTCCACTGTATGGGATATTTCATTTGCATTTGAGTGAAGACGTGAAGTAATGAATGGTGACATTTAACCTGAATTTGCTTTTTTATAATGACACATAAAACTGTTCAGAAGCCATTCAAGCTCAAGGGTATAATAAGATATATAACCTTTTATCAGGCAAGTGACTCTTCTTATTATGCCTTCCAAAAACACTCTAAGGTTGAAATTTAAAATTTCAAAATATTTCAATGAGTGCCTTATAAAGGGTTAAGGAACTTGTTTCCTGTGCCAGGGTAACAGCTACTCCATATTTTCTCTTCAAAGTAAGCTTTCGATTTAAGCTTACTTTAGATCTTTTGATTCTTATCCATCAAGCAATGCCAGAAATACGTGGCAGAGCAGTTCCAGTAGATGTATGGCATGACATTTTCCCCCAAACATTCAAAGTAATAAAAACCATTCCTCAATAACAGAACAACAGCTAGTCCTGCCACACATAATGTGACCCCCGACAGAGACTTGATATTAACATTAATTAGTCCGTTGGGACTTTCACGAGGAAACAGAAACAAAGGTTTTAATCCAAAGATGAACTGCTGCAGGTACTAAAAGACGCTTGGATGAGCCTGCTTGACAACATAATCAATGTGAAAAGGAAAAAATATTTACAAGGTGTGTGTTCCTTCTTTCAGTGTGGTCCACGTGTTTGCTGATATGTGTGGTGCCGTGTTCGGTCATTCTACTCTGACCACTGCTCTTCATCTCCTTTTAACCAAACTCTGATCCATCCCACTCTTTACAGCTATGCTCCAGCTTAACGTTGCTCTTTCTTCCACCGCTCCCCACATCCATCACTCCCTCCATCAATCACTGCCCCAGTCTATCATTTTCCATCATTTACCATTTCCTCCCTAACTCTATGATACGTCTCTCCTTTCCTCTTTCTGTCTTGCAGTCTCCTCCCAAATGCTTGTACATTTTTTCCTCCATCTCTTAAATTTTCAACTTGCCACTTAGCCTCCTCAAAGAAGTTCCACTTTGTCAACACTGCATCAAAGCTGCCACTGTTTTTTTTTCTTTCCTCTATCGTCATTTCCATCACTGAAATGTAAACAGAGATAATATCACCTACATTCCCAAAGTCTACAGAAGGATCAGGTTCAGTAAGCCACTGCAATGTTGTGGCATATAGTATTATCTTATTCAGACTATGGAAACATCTCAATGACTATTCAAAGTGTCCAAACACATAATTTCTCTATTGTGCACCTACAGTACACCCTGTGACCCAAGACTTGTTTAATGACTAGCTCCTCCAGAGGCAGTGTGTGTGTGTGTGTGTATTGTACAGTATAGTGGAAACTCAATCTGGTGTGGGGTGAACTGCATTGCTCTTAAGCATTAAGCATTCAGCTCTATACCTGGAAAAGGCAAATATGAATACCCCCCCACACACACGCACACACACACAACCACATACATACATTACAAACAGGGAAACCCAGAATGCAATGAAGATATTGAAAATGATTTTTCCCCTCTTGTCTCCTTCATTAACAGTGTTGAAAAGCCAAGAGTTCTCTACCTCCCTCTGGCTCTCTCTCTCTCTCTCTCACACACACACACACAGAGAGAGAGAGAGAGAGAAAGCTCTCCAATTCACTGGAGACGTGCCTCACATGGTTTGCTTCAGCTGGTCTTCTTGACAAATGCCACATTACAGCAGAGGGAAGGAGAAACTTGGCATGCAATCAAACTTCTCTCATGATTTCTAAGATTTGAAATACTTCAGTATGTGTAGCCCCTCCATTCCATTCTCCGCTCCCTCTCATTCTCTCTTTCTGCGCAAATCTTTCCTGCTTCCACTCTAACGTGTCTCGCTTGTTACCTCTCTTTCATTACTCTATCTTTTCTGTTTAGCTTCCCCCGTACTAACTTGGAGCAGAGCTGTGCTGTGGGAACGTGGCCCCTTTTAAAGCAGTAAGCCTCAGTTTGTGTAAGTATGTGCACGTCTACAGACGTAAGTGATTATATGTGAGTTCCACTGAGGTTGTGTGTACGTTCTACAAGTGTATCTTTGTGGCTTGTTCAGATGTATGTCAGTCTCACGAAGCTTTGCCCCTTGCAATTCAACAGTCCTTTAATCCTCATCACCAGTGACCCCAAACCCCTGCCTCTAACCTCTTGATGCACACAGACACACACAGAATCCAGTGTACAAAAGACCACACACACACACACACACACACACACACACATACACACGCAAATTCATGCCCCCTTAGGTCTTACCAATATAGGCTGGTCAAAGTCTTGAACAAAAGACAAAGATTCTGCTTTGTTGTTGTTTACGTCAACAAATCATCATACTGTACAAAACTTCCTCAGACATCTTTCTAACAGTAAGCTGAGCACAGACCCAGTAAATCACTAAAACAGTCACATGCTAGTTTTCAGAGCATTTTTTATATACTGTACCTAGACCATGCTCTCTGTCTGTATCATATGTTATACATTTCCACTGATAAACATTCCCTGTAATGCTTGGATGGTGGAAATTGAAACAGACAGGAAGGTGGTTTGTATCAGCAATGTGTGTGTGTGTGTGTGTGTGTGTGTGTTTTGGGTGTGTGAAGATAGACAGGCACAGGGCACCCTGTTGTCAGTAGCCAGCAAGATATATAGCTATGTACATTAGATGCTATTTGCAATGTACATTAGATGTGCGGTCTACTGTAGTAGAACTTTAAAAGTTGTGTTTTAAGTACACACAGAATGTGCCAGATTTCTCTTTTGTGCTTCACTGAGTGGCTGACATTAAAGGCATTTCTCTGCAGCACATGACAAGCAGATATGTGGTTCCATGCTCCTTCAATCAGAGTGCTCAAAACAAACGCACATGTAGCCAATCCACTTGCAGATCACTGAACTCACTCACACATTCAGACACAACCCCTGAGACACACTCACACATGGAAATGCAGACAGTCCTGCACAGCCTCCTTCTTAGCTTCCTTCTGCTCTAGACTCTCTCTGTATCCCAAAGACACATGAAGAAAGAGCTGCACGCAAATGTATCTGACCTGCGGTCCAAGACTGTACCGCCTGTCCTCAATAAATGTAACTTTTCACAAGGCAGCTTTAGACAACGGCTGATCCTGCTTCAGAATACACCTCAGCACTGATGTCTCTATCACACTCGAGAACAATCCATATGTGAACAGGTGAGTGGATAAACGTGCCTAATACAATATTAGATACAGGTTTATGAGCTGCAGTGAAAAAAAGAGTTGCTATTTATACAAATGTTCTTGATAAAACAGTGAGTAAATCATGCCAGTGCCCATAATGCCATGCCAAATAAAAGGAAAGAATAGAGAATCTACATTTATGGGCTGTCAGTCACTTTTAGCTCAGTTTTTTCCCCTTAACCATATATTTTATGGTAGCTTGGTATTAACATGAGCTACCATGATAACAAAGAGGTAATAATTAAAGAATTACCATGTAAATATAAACTTGGGATCGACAACGTGTACCTGAGATACATTTGAATGGAATTGATGTAATAGTGTAATGGAGCCACAACCAAAGATTCTTAATTCATCAGTGGTTGGTCCCTGACTCATAGGTCCTAGGCAAGATACTGAACCCCAAATTGCCACAGATGCATCCATTGGCATAGCATAAAGTGCTGCATAATAATGTGTGTAAATGAGGCTTCTAGTGAAAAGTGTTTTGAGGATTCAGCCAGAAAAGAAAAGCTTTATATAAATACCAGTCCATTTATTAGAATAATAATATATTTGTAATTATATAGTAACCTGCTAACTGAAATGGTAATATCTGTGTAATATAAAAAAGAAATGTAATAAGGTTACATTAATTATTGACTCATATCAGTCTAACACCTTCAAAATGACCTTATTACAATGCTGAAATTATTAACAAAATGTTTGAAACATTCCCTTTTGTTTCAGGGAAATTATGTTCTTACCCAGAAACACTTACTGGTAGTTTCTGTGTAATGACACCAAAGTTTAAATTTTTACCCCTATTTTAGCATGTCATTACTACAACAGCCAGTGCTACACATTTTACTCCACCTCTTGCATTGCAACACTATAGCCTTTAATGCTGACCTAAACAATAAACATATGAAAATAACACATTTCCAACAATGCGACTTAAAAGACAACACACTACATTGTTGAGACAGATGTTAGGCACACACTTCAACTTCAACTTTACCCAACAGTAGCTACATAATGAAACTGAACGTAAGTATTGTGTATGCAGGCCGATGAGTGAACGTGGCACTAACTTCATCTCCAGAATTTCTTCCAGCTGTTTGCGTCTCTCCTGTCGCAGACTGTTGAGATGTCCGTCTCTTTCGTGCAGGGACTGCTGAGTGGAGGACAGACGCAGTTTAGTGGCATCCAGCTCCTGACGTGTCTTCTCCAAAGCCCCCATCAGCTCCTCCAGCTATTCAATGGAAGGCATAGATGAGTGATTTAAACAGCGTGAAAACACACGAGGGGACCCACATTGATCTTTTCTCAAGTATAAGATGAGTTCATTAATAAAACAAAGAAACACTTATCCATGCACACTCACACAAACATGAAAATGAGGACATGGTAATTTGATATACTTGTCTGCTGCCTGTGTGTGATTCAAGGGTGTATGTTGGAACGCTAAAAGATGACATGAAATGACAGCCTAAACATGAAAATCAATGGCCGGCTGACATTTAGGAGTAGCAGAAACTACCTGGCTTCACAGGTTAGTTGAATGATGGGTCCGCTGGCCCTCTCCTCTCACTTATCTTACCTCGTTCTCAAGTGTGATTGTGCTTCAGAGCTGAGGATAATGTTCAGCCTCTTAACTGCATCCTCTCTGTCTGCACACACAAAGACCCTACAACATGTGTGCCTGACAGGATATTACCTCAGTGCATCATTAGACAGGAAGTGTCTAATTGTCTAACAACAAGCACTTCACAACCGGCTGCAGTGCTACTCAAGCATGTACAGATGTAAACGGAAAACAACGGGAAGGTAAATATATCTGTGCTCAGATCTGATGATCTGCTAATTTGTGATATAGGTTAATCAAACAAACAAACAAATAAAATAAAATAAAATAAGCGAGGCGGAAAAAAGTGGAGAAAAGGAGTATTAGGGAAAAACACTCCATGGGGTAGGACATGAAAAAAAAAAGCAACGGGCCTCTTTTATGAAGGGGCCAAATGGTTCACACATTTTCAGGACAGTCTCCATCTCCTCCAGTTTTCTAGGTGTGTTTCACAGATGTCAGATTATGTGCTCACTGACTGTTCATGAATATCACACATGGAATACGAGAAGAAACGGTGAAAGCAAAGGGAGTGTGGAATGCCGGAATTTAAATGGTACTGTCAGAAAGTGACAACTTTCAGTCCCAGCTTCTTAGAAATGTAACAAAATATTAATATTCAATAAAATACGCCCCATATCTCTGCCAAGAACAATTGACCCCAGTAGTTTCTAGCTGTTAATAGACCCAGAAACGTCAAGATATGCAACTGTCCAAACTTACACCATTTAAATGTGCAATGTTTCATTCCAGGATTGAGTGAACACAAAGCCAATCTTTTCATCTTGAATGCCAAGGGTCACACACACAGCTCCATTCACACCCACCACATGCCTATCAACCCTCATGCACCAACTTTTTCCCTTACCAGTCCCTTATTAGTCCACCACCCAGGCTAGCCCTCACTTCACAATCACATCATTAATAAGGAATACAATGCATTTTAGTGAAATTAGGGACCTAATCAGCTTAGCAGTGAGCCTGTGCGTGCTAATTTAGCTCAACTTCAAGGCAAAGCCCCCCCAGCCAGGCTAAGGCTTTCTAAGACAGGCCCAAAGCCCCTTTAGTTGATAAGCTGATTGAGGGCTCAGAGGTAAGGGCCAAATCCCTCTTGTCCGTTTGCGTCGTGTTGCTGGTTCAAAGGCCTAGTTCAAACGCCACAGAGGGGAGGGCAAGGGAGCGAGACAAGAGCAGAAACCAGGAGAAAGTGAGAGAGAGAGAGTGTGGAAATAATTGCGTGAGACAACTTAAGAAGAAAGATGGGAACGACTGAGGCTTGGGACAATGGCTCGACAGCAGAAATGGCTTTATGAGAAAGACAAGAGACAGAGAGAGGCAGAGACAGAGTGAGAGACTTAGAAAACAAGGGTGTGAAAAAAAGTGACCCAGGGCATTACCCATGCTCCATTTCAGCAGGTCAGGCTGATGGAAGACTTTCAGCGCATTACACATCATGAGACTGATTACTCTGGGACAGAGGGGAGAAGAAAGAAGAAAATCAAGCAGAGAGTAAGGAAGGAGGGGGTGAGAGTGAGTTTGGCAGGGTGGGCTGAAGTGGTGCCAGAGTCAGGTGATGTTTCAGAAGAGCTTCGTCCTCTCTCTAGTCCCTCCACACGCTCTTTTCCAGTCTCAGAGGCAACAACGGTGATTGACTGACAGCTGTCTAATTCTATAATATTGGCATGCTGAACTGTTGCCTTCTTAAGTGGTAACATTATGTCTGCTTACGTAGTTCACTCCTTTGACAGTTAACAGTGAGCATCAATGACTGAGCACCTTGAGCACTTGGGCAGCTTTCCTTGTGTCAACAGTGTGGCTGTAACTCTATTCTAGTTCAGCTCGTGTCAGGTTCAGTCGCCAGTATGACCGCATGCTGGCTCAGTATGTTTTCTATGTGTAGGGTCTGGATCGACTTATAATAAAAGCAAGTTGACTATGGCTTTTGGGGTCAATGAGTGTTAATGTGTCACCAGCTAGGAAACGATTTGCCTGAATCTTTGACACATGGGTAAACTCAGGTCAAAGCTGAATCATTTATTTCTATGCGTGCAAAAAGTCCCTCAGACATAAATATACTTTTCTGACTTCTCAGTGAATCAGAATATTGTTTGATAAACACAGTATCCATGCTGAATGCAAGTCAAGCATGCAAAGTACAGAAATTGTGAAAAGAAAGGAAAAAAAAAGAAAAACCAAGCCACAGTTAGCATTGGCGCTCACAGAATTTTCTAAACTGAGTTTGACCTTCTTTAACTTTGCTGCTCCAGCCTCTCTTCATCTTTTAAACTCTCCTAGGAAGCATACGTGTGTTTGAGGCAATGCAGCCGCCATTCTGCCTCAAAATGTTGGTTCTTGTTTTAACCGCCGATTGCTCTCATATTACTTGTGGCACTCATAAGTAATGCGAGGTCATTCTCATTCAAATGCACGCTCACACCGAGAGGAAACACACTCCCTTGCCTTGTTTCTCTTTCCCACCGCAGACACACCTACGCACGCACGCACACGCACGCATGCACGCACACACACAGTCCCAAAAGCACACGCGTACATTTTTTTGGACCTGCTTTAAGATGTAGACCAACCACCAGGCAGTCAGAAAGACAGACAGATACACAGCAGGACATGTGGAGTAAAGGGGCAACCTGTGCTCCATCAAGTCTCCAGCTTTGTCAGTCACTCTGCTTACAGACTCATAAACTCACAACATTTCAAACATATGCTTACATTTCCAAGCATGCAAAGTTAACAAGAGAAAATGAAAGGAAGCCACTGGAATTTCTTTTTTTTTCTCCTTTTTTTGGTTTGAAATTTCAGTCAAGAAGAATAAAATAAACAAGAGCATGTTTAGAGAATAAAAAGTAAATTAAGAAGAAAAAGCAGTAACAGAGAGGAAACAAAAGGCAGCTACCCATTTGGTAATAATGATATAACGTTTTGCCTGCAGTTGCATTTTTAACCACATGGAGGTGCAGTTAAGTTCCTCACATTTTTTTTCAGTGGTCCCCCAAAGTCCTGAATGAGCGGATCAACTGGTTGGTTTAAAAGGTAGACCAGGAAAAGCTGTTTGTGTGCATGCATGTATATGTGTGGATATGTGTCTGGAGGTATGGAGCCCTCAATAAACATGCGCAACATCAGGTAAACCTGTCTCTGGGCCTGAACCCGATCAGCCTCCTCTTGCGCCCAGAGAGCCTCCCTATGTGCAGAGGTGTTCATACTTTCTCTCAGTGCCCTCTCCAACTCCATGATCCGCTCAGCTGTCTCCCGCATGGCATCCTGGGAAGTGGAAAGAGGAAGCTAGGGGCAAGAAGAGTTAAGGGGAGGAGTTTTGGAAGCAAAGCGGCAAAAAGCAGGGAGAGAAGTGTTTTTTTCAGTATAGTTTATTCTAAAATGTTGGTTTTGCACAGGTATCGTGAGTTGTTGCAAGACAAGACAAGAAAGAAGGCTCAACTGTTTGACCCTTTTCTAAAAAGTAAAAAAAATGTCGATCTATCTAAATTAGAAACAAAAAGGGTTAAGGAAAACAAAAACTGCGGGGAGAGAAGCAACAAGACTTTTCTACGAAGAACACAGCCAAGAAAGAAGAGAGTGATAAGTAGTGGAGAGAGAGTTTCTAAGTGCTATGACCTTTGCTGCCATCCATGTGAGTGTGAGAATTTGTGAGTGTAGAGTAGACTGTGTGCATTTACATGCACAGTTTGTGTGTGGCCTCTCACACCTATGGTGAGTGGAAGAAAATGATCTGCTTCCACACCGGTTGATGGAACTGTGAAAGAAAACACTGGACAGGAATAATAAACCCTCTGATTCTCCCTCTCTCTGCTTTTTTTTTTTTTTTAACTTTCTCTCCGGCACCAAAAGCGTTGACTCACTTTCTAGTTCACACGTTCACCCTTTTCTGCGAGCGCTCCCGAAGAGTGTGAA
>VUQK01002142.1:8391-19294 GCA_015106715.1 Bujurquina vittata
TGCTGGGTATCGAACCCGAGCCAGCATCAGTATGTATGAGAACAGCTGCGTAATAACTTTGGAAGACTGAAAACTAGCCAGCTTTTCAGCACTGGAAGAAAAATGAACATAAATGTTTAAATTTCCTTTTTTTTTCTGTATGCATCACATCACTGCCCGTTTGTCCGTCTGTCCTGTAAGTAACGCAGATAAAAGTTCTGAATTGTTTTTGACCCGTTACTCTCCCTTGTGTGTCTTTGTCAGAGTGCCGCTCAAAGTCGAGCAGGCCAACAACGCCCGGGACGCGTTGGCAAAAGCCGTGTACAGCCGCCTGTTCGACCACGTGGTGACCAGGGTCAACCAGTGCTTCCCCTTCGACTCCTCCGCCAACTTCATCGGCGTCCTGGACATCGCTGGCTTTGGTCAGTATCTCATGATGACTCAGTGTTGGATCTAAACAGCTGCGACTAAGCTTTGAAATCTTTTCAGTGTTTTTAAGGGGAAAAGCAGGTGCTGGTAACCTCGATTTTTCTACGGAGACAAGAGAAGACATGATCCTGTAATAGTTTCCTTTGCTCTGACATATATTGTGTGTCTGATATATTTCTGCTTGTGCTTGCAGAGTACTTTGAACACAACAGCTTTGAGCAATTCTGCATCAACTACTGTAACGAGAAGCTGCAGCAGTTCTTCAACGAGCGCATCCTGAAAGAGGTGAGGCAGTCTGCAGCACCTCAGATCACAAAAAAGCAAGCGTCTCTGGATCAGTCAGGTTTTTAAAGTATAAATCCTTTCTCTCTTTGAGTGCTCTCATTCTCTAAGAGTAGATGCCACATTTTGAGATTTTTTTATTTTTTAATCAAAGTATTCATTTAAAGCGCCGCAGTTTAGAAACATCTGCCTCAGAAGCTCCTCAGTGACCGTCTCCTCCTGACTTTTGCAAGTGAACGCTAAAAACTGAGGATTTTGCCCATCTCGGCCCTCACCCTGCTGCCTGCAGGCTTGGAAACCCAGCTCGCATCAGTAATGATCCAAACTGTGGCCAGAAAACGTGAGTGCAGCCGGTACTGGATCGATTCCTCTGAATCTTCTCCCTCGGCCGCTTCAGGACTTCACGTCTCGCCCTGGGGGATGAATTCCTGAATGTTTGAGTCTCACTCTTCACGTGATGCAGTGCCGGCAGGTTTTGAAACTGTTTGAAAGAGCTGAAAGCCTCTGAGTTGTAGCCGGAGACCCCCGCTCTCAGCACCAGTGACCATCCTGCATGGAGGATTCAGGTCTGTGGTGAAATCACAGTGGGAATGCTCAGGACGGGACTTCCAGGGAGCGATCTGAAAATGTCAGGAATGCCGAACTTTCCCAAGAAGATGATCGTAAGCGGATCTGCCAGATTATTTTTAATGGACCACGCCCTGGACCTCCGTGTCTGCGTGCAGTCGGCTCTTATCACCACGCAGACCGATGTGTCGTCCGCGATATCAGAAATCCCAAGTTTCCACATAACAAACGAGCTCAGTGTGGGAGGTGAAAAGTTTCCTGCTGATTTCAGTAAACTTGTCCTGGCTCAGGGAGGGGCCTCTTAAAGTTCAGATGAAACTCTTCACTCACTCCATCAGCACCCAAACAGCCATTAGCAGCAGGTGGCACAAAACCCGACGCCGTCGAGTCTCCAAAACGCTGCGTTTCTGCTTTGGAAAATAACGATGCTCTCTCTGAAGGTCTAATAAACTCGAAGGAACTCGAGTGCTCAGACCTCGTTTGTCGACCTTGGAAAGCCGCAGCCGCCTTAATGGGTTTATTGTCGTCTGGAGCTGTTTCCAACCAAAGAAATGCTTTTTAGTCGATGACCCTGAGGTCTCCTCTGTCTGACTGTTGTGTAATCATTGTTCACTTGCAGGATCCAGAGTTTTGGATCAGTACCTTAATTGAATCATCTGCTCTGTCTGTAAACCGCAGACCTCAGAGAGGGTCTAACAAAGTGTCGTTTTACCTTTAAAACTCCTCGTTTGCCCAACCATCTGTCTGCAGCATCCAGCACGAAAGCGTTAGGAAGCCCGGCCTAAGTGGCACTTGTTAGAGAGCCCGAACGCCCCCCAGGCCGACCCTCTGAGCCGTCCCCGTCCTCATTAGTCAAACGCCGGGCACGCAGTGAACATCGTTATGGTTTCTCATTACAAATTTCTCAATTGCATTTCAGGAGCAAGAGCTGTACCAGCGGGAGGGGCTCGGTGTCAACGAGGTTCACTACGTCGACAATCAGGACTGCATAGGTACGAAGACGCCACTCACCGCTCTGCCCGCACGATTGTGCGTTCAGAGCCGCTGCAGTCGCTCCTCTTTCTTATTTGTGCTGCTGAATTTCTCTGCAAAGGGGTTTATTTGTTTAAGCACAGAACATAATATGAACAGGGTGCATATTTGCTCCCCTAATTTTACAATTTCCTACTCCAACTGTGCACTTCAGCTATCGAACAAAGGTGCAAAAAGCAGTTCCGATTCCTCTTTAAATGTGCGGGTGGTGCATGAATGTGTAGACAGGATTTAATCAGCTTCCCTCTGCTCTGGAACAACAGGCGACGAGGAAATAAATCCTCCCAGTTTGATACTAAACCTTCAGCATACGCAGCGTATTACAAATTTCACCCAACGTTTTGGCCTTCATTTGCAGATAGAAGAAAGTTGCACATGATCTGCAGACTGTAGGACAGAAAGCAGAATCTGGTGTTTTACTTCATCTTATCTTCTCTGTGTTATATTTGATTTAAGATTTTTTTAATATTCTCGAAGAAACATCAACTCGAGTTCTTGAATTGTTGCTTTAAATTTTACCTGACACAAATGTTAAAGTTGTCAAAATCTCTTCTTATGATCTAAGAATAAGTTAGAGCTGTGGATCTCTTAGATCTGGATTCTTATTAAACACTAGAGCCAGCTGGCTCTGCTTTACTTACAAGCAGTAAGTGAATCAGTCCCCATAGACTCAACTACATTCACTTTTATTTATATAGCGCCCAATCACAACTACAGTCGCCTCAAGGTGCTTTATATTTTAAAGTAAAGAACCTACAATAATTAGAGAGAAAACCCAACAGTCAAAATGACCCCCTATGACCAGCACTTGGTGAGAGTGGGAAAGAAAAACTCCCTTTTGACAGGAAGAAACTTCTGAGACGAGAGAGTCAGCGATTAATAAATCTCATTTTAAAATATCCAAACACATTTACAGCCCGCTACAAAAAACGGTTACCTTCTTTATAAGCACTGTTTTCCATAACTCGCCCTTTTGGATACTGTATTAAGGGGCGTGGCCTCTCTGACTGACAGGTGGATGGTGACACAGGCGGCTGTAGCTGCTAGCTGTCTGCTAGGGTTCATCTCAGCTAACTGGAGTCCCTGAACTGGACCTCTGGACCGTGTTTGCGCGGTTGGAGCCTTTTGGAGCATTTTTAATGTGATTATCTGACCATTAATATGGCTGCTGTGTGGTTAATTGTGCTAACAGACGGTCCAAGAAGTCCAGTTTTGTTGAGTGAAGTTCTGGGATTTTATTAGGCAGCATCTTTTTCTGCGTGCTGCACAGTTTATGAATGCGCCTTGCTAACCGAGCGATAAGCTAGCGCTGCGCCCTCTGTCTTAAATGTGGTCACTTCTGGCTCCCAGGAGCCAAAACGCAGAGGCTTCAAAATCTCGAGTCCAAAACGTGTGGGTGGTTTCAAGGTGGTGATCCATCTTTATTATACAGTCTGTGGGTTTGTTAGACTGAAAAATGTAAAAATTGTGCAGTGCTAAAGGTATACCAAAGAAAAAGAGCTGCACTTGATGTGAAGTTAAAAAGTTGTGATCTTTTTGATTCAGCCAGTTTCCAGGTTCTTTGGTTTGGTATTTAGATGTCAGGTCCCTCCCCTATGTGAGAGCGTCCTGTGCACGAACGCAGGAGGAGGCGGCGCCGCGATGCTGGATCAGCAGCGGTGCTGCTCATCATTGGCCTTAATGCGCTCTGGATCCTCGCCCGCGGCTTTACGAGAGCCGCCTCTCTGCAGCTTGACCTCTGAGCCTCGGCGGCGTCTCGCACGCTGACATTGAAGAGGAAGAGCGATGAAGGCCCGCAGCCTCTGAACTCCCGCCCCGAGTGAAAGGTGTCTGAATACTCCATAAACATGGAGGCAGATGGATGTGAGGCGATCTGAGGCGAAGGAGGGTTAATGGTGCTTTTTGCCGTGGAATGGCGTCAGTATGAGATGTTTAACTACGGCAGAGCGAGCTGCAGGGAGGCGGGAGTCTGGCTGTGCGCGATGAGCTGTGCTCGCTGGCTTGTAGATTACTGAAACGTGTTTGCTTGTTTGGATTCCTGTTGCGTGCTATAAAAGGAGAAGCTCCTCTTTATTCAGAGAACATAAAAATCACACTTGATGTAGCAGAAAATTGCATCTGCAGGAACAGCGGACACGTGACTGCACACAGAATAAAGCAGAGATTAAACAAACCCAACGAGGAGGAGTGGGAAATAAAGTTCTTTAACGTCATAGCCGTTTGTTTAAAGCGGCACTTACGCTTCCTTCAGGCTTTTATTAACTCGTGCAGGCAGTTTGTTTGTTTGCCGGGTTTATTCCTGTGACTGAGAGCAGGTGGAGAGGTGAAGGATGGAGGGGCAGATGATGGGGCGCCTCCTGAGGTTTTTACTGCTAGGAGCTGAATCCGTAACGCTCAGCGCGCCGCTGACCTTCATTTGCTGAGCAGAGCGGCTTTGTGAGTAGGAGTTTCCATCAAAGAGTCCCTTCTGTGCAGCATGTCAACTCCTGTCAGGAAACGTTGCTGAAGGAGACTCGTAGAGCTCTCGTAGGTAGGCAATCATATCTTCTAAACAATCCCTCACGTCATCCTCTGAATCAGTCAGTCATCCCACGTAAACTTCCTCCCCTGCTCCTCGGTTTTCTGTCAGTTTGGTAGCTTTTTATTTGTTCAGCGCTGACAGCTTTTCCTTCACAGCCGTGCTGTCAGGTCACCGCAGGCTTCACCTTCTTACTGTATTTTCTTCTTTCTGGTCTGAAAGAAGGATCTGCAGCAGATGCAGAACATTTAAAGGGGAATTGCATCCTAGTTCTCCTCTGGAGGAGCTTAGTGTGATTAAAAGTTCAAAGTGAGCCTCATAAATAGTCTTGTGCACTTGAGTTGAAGGCAGTCGGACTTTGTTTTTTCATGTGGATTTCTTATATTTAGTTGAACTCTTAAAATGCACCCTTTAATGAGGCAGCTCGAACAAGGCGTGCTGGTTACTTCAAGCTCTGTATTTCTATTTTTGGACTCTACCAGAGTGGCTTTGCATGATTCACCATTCAGAATGATCCTTCTTTATTGTATTTGGTGCAGCCGTTCAGTGCATCCTCTGAAACAAGCCGGTTTAGCTCCTCCTTGCTCAAAGACAGCTTTCTACCAATTGGCTGTCCCTCAATAACTGCCTGAACGGCAGGTGGGTGCGGCTTCCGTGCAAGTCCAGCTGTGTATACACTGCTTAGTAACAGGTAGCTTGGATTTATCTTTAAATTGTGTGTCCAGCACAATCAGATATGCCCTCAATTATTGATGCAGTGTCAGAGTCCAGGATGGTTTAACTCTGGAACAGTAGCAATAATCTCAAAGCTTTGATCTGAGAGTCGTGCAGAGGGCTTCATTGAAGACGAGGCGGCCCCTCACGCTGGGGCGAGTTTTCCTAACGAGTGTTTCAGACTCGTGAATATGCAGAAACAAAGAGAAGCAGAGGATGGAATTACACACTTATTAAATAGGATCATTTTGGATGCTGTTCCAAGTGCATAGACGGACATCCGTGAGCTCGCTCTGACATCTGTACTTCCTCTTTCTGATGTGACGCTGTGTCTGGATATGATGTTCCTGGAGGCCGCCTCATTCGTGTGGTTAAAATGTCCACCGTGAGTTTTCATAGAGGTCTTTCAGACACACAGGGATGCTCTCTATGTAAGTACGCAGTGAGTCATAGGGTGTCCTGATCTCCATCAGCAGGAGGTTGAAGCTCATTATGTCCTTAAATTGAGCCGCAGTTCCTTTTTTTTTTGGCCACAGCGTCAGGTCGGGACTCGAACCCACGCTGCCTGCACTGCAGCGCAGCATACACATGTGGTTGCCTGCTCCACCGCTGAGCTACCCGGGCGCCCCTGCGGTTCATCTTTTAAAAATGAATAACCGGGTCGAAGACGCTCTGATACTAAACTAATACAATAAAATGCTTCTGCCCCATCTGAGTGAACTAAGCTGTTCTAATACAATCATAATTATTATTATTATTATTATGATTGGGTGAATTAGGTCCCCGCTCCCCCATCGCCTTCCAAGTCAGATGAGGTCAAGGAGAAACTGTTATGATCTCCACACCGCTTTCCATTCGATTAAACTTTAATTTGAGTTTTTAATCACCCCCTCCGCCCTCGGGATGCTGCGCAGCAGCTTCATTAAGAAGCCGCACAGCTTTTTTGTTTTCTCACGCCTGTCCCGGCTTTTCCCGCAGACCTGGTGGAGGCGAAGGTGGTCGGCATCCTGGACATCCTGGACGAAGAGAACCGTCTACCTCAACCCAGCGACCAGCACTTTACCGACACCGTTCACAACAAACACAAGGAACACTTCCGCCTGACTGTGAGTGAAAAAGCCAGCAACACTCTATACATGAGGCTTTAACATCCGCTGGAAAATCTCTAAATCGTTCCAGATTAATCTTCACACTCAGTAAAACCTTATGAGATAAGACAGGAAGTGAGTCCTGTTTATGTCTCACTTTCTCTGCTTTGGCCTCTCAGGCAGCGTTCGGGATCAGCTGATAATGGCGCCTGAGAGCCTTCAGACTGCAGGCAGGCTGAAAAAGTGCCTTTTTGCTTTCACACATCAAAGTTCTAGTTTCACTCGATCGATCGCAGCTTTGTAAAAATGTCGGCTGCTATTAAAACACACACAAAGAACACGAGAAACCAGCAGACAGATAAACGCTTTAGCTGCATGTGAGAACCTGCAGCAGGTGGAAACCTGCATCCTGAGTTTAGTGGAGCTCCAACCTGTCCACGATCAATGGAGGTGCAGCTCGTTATAATGCTGTGTTATTTGTCACATAAAACGTTTAAAGTATTAGCAGAGGAGTGCTCAGTCTGCAGAGCTTCAGTGTGTGTCCGGCCTCACCTTATTGTGTGTCTCATTATTGCATTTTAACTTTCAAAGCTTTTATCCATAAACAGATGTCATGTTTCTTTAGAGCCCGTACGGTAGGTTTCAGTAGAGTAACGTCGAGCCTCGGAGCGACACCGAATCTGCAGCGAGTGAATGACTGGAATTAGTTTTCCTTTATAAATGGGAAATATTCAAGAACTCTGTGTGTGTGTGTGTGTGTGTGTGTGTGTGTGTGTCCTGCAGGTACCCAGGAAGTCTAAGCTGGCCATCCACAGGAACGTGAGGGACGATGAAGGATTTATCGTCAGACACTTTGCGGGAGCCGTGTGCTACGAGACGGTGCGTTCGCTGTCCTGCAGCGTCTTCCAAATGAACCTCACACAAAATGATTTCTTTTCTTTGATCAGTGCACTGCAGAAAGCTCCAACTTTTAACATGAAAGCACGCGATCATCAAGATTAGACTGTTAAAAACACACCGAGCGTAGCTGTAGGGAGATTAAAATCATGCAGACAATTCTCCCTTGTGTCGTAAGCAGGCGAATCAGGGACGGGAATAAAATGAGAGACTGAAACAGACAAGCAGCGGAATCAGTTTGAGGAGAAAAAATATCCTGAATCTGTTCAAAAATGTCTCCTTCAGACCAAGTTTGTGGAGAAGAACAACGATGCCCTGCACATGTCTCTGGAGTGTCTCGTCAGCGAGTCCAAGGACCGCTTCGTCCGCGAGCTCTTTGAAAACTCCAACAACAGCAAAGACGTGAAGCAGAAGGCCGGAAAGCTCAGCTTCATCAGCGTCGGCAACAAGTTCAAGGTGAGCGGGAAGAGAAGAACTCCGGGTGGGATTAAGGAATCTATCAGAGCTTGAACACTTTGAGATCAAATGTGACGCTCTGAGTGGCCTTTTTAGCTTTCTTTTAAGTAGTTCACGAGGACTTATCGTCTGATGGTGAGACAAATACAGCAATGAGGCCATCAGACCCGCCTCTCCTCTGCCCCTCTAATTAAGCGTGTGATCTGTTCATGCTCCTGATGAGATGTTCCAAAATGTTAGAAACCAGGATGGTGGTCTGCATAAAATGCTGCAGCTTTTCATCAGCAATACTTTATTAAACTTTATTAAAACAAACTTTTGAAAATGATGCATCCATCGTGTGAATACAAATACTTGTAGATATTTTGTGAGCAGCAGGAGAGATGTGGCTATAAAATGGGCTCAAGCCAATTAAAAGTCTTTCCCACCTCTCGCTCTGATGAAGACGTCCTGTCTGTCAAGAAAAAATAAATCAGCTGCTGCGCCTCATTAAAGGCTTGAATTAAAGATGCGCTCCAGACTTCATTCCCTCAGATCCCGTCTCATTGTCCAGTCTGTTCAGGCGGTTCGGTTCATCCACAGATCCTGCTGCATGTTAAGGGTACGAGCAGTGTTACTAACTCCTTACTTAACTATCAAATATACAGTCCTGTTTTCACAAAACAGCCCGGGGCTAAAAGGAACCACAAACCGTCCTGATTAGAAGACTTCTCAGTTTTTGGTGTCTGTCTCTTATCTGGGGTTCAGGGGCAGCAGAGATGCCCAGATCGCCTCACCACAACTCCCAGCTGAGAAACATCTCGGGCCTTCCCCGTGGGCTTCTCCCATGTGGATGTCACCTCAGAGACATCCTGGTCACATACCCAAACCATGCCAGATCACTTCCCCTGAGCCTGTCTCTAAGGCTGAACCTTCCCCTCCGAGGAAGCTCATTTCTACCTCAATCTCATCCTTTCAGTCCCTGCTCAGAGTGATCGTACATGAATTAAAAGGACAACAGCCTCAGCTCTCTCATAAAGAAGCTGCACTGATCTGTCAGTCTTGTTCTCATGAACCCTGAGATGCTGAACTCATCCCCAGCCTGAAATGGGCACACGATGGCTTCACACTTGGAGGAGCTGATTCTCGTCCCAGTGTGAGCTGCAGGTCATCGCTCAATGATGCCAACAGACGCACATCATCTTATTCCAATTCCCACTCATCCTTAAACAGTCTTTAAAGTTATTTGCTGGGTGCCGGGCCCTCAGGCCGCCCTCATGAAGTCTGTTTCTGATTGTTTGCTCAGAGACATTCACGCCAGTGGCTGCTGGAGGTCATTTTGTAGCTCTGCAGTGCTCATCCGGTTCCTTCTGCACTAAGGAGATACCTGTCCTGCTGATGGGTTAAAGACCTTCTATGGCCCTGTCCAGCTCTGCTAGAGGAACTGCCTGTCTCCTGGATTCTCCTCCATGTTCTGTGCTGGGAGACACAACAAACCTTCTTGCAATGGCACGTATTGATGTGCCATCCTGGAGGAACTGGACTACCTGTGCAGCCTCTGTAGGGTCCAGGTATGACCTCATGCTACCAGCAGTGAAACTGACCCTAGCCAGATGCAGAGCTAGTGAAGAATATTCAGAACAATGAGGAGAGAAAATGTGAGTGTCCTCCACCTTTAAAACCATTCCAGTTTGGGGGTTGTGTCATCGTCTCCATTGCCCCTCTTAACACCAAAGCAGCTGAAGCTGCCCCCTCTGCTGGGTGTTGAGGACTGGATCATGATGGTCCGTGGGCTGCTTCTGACCCGCAACCTGTATTTTGCCCATTTGTGCTCCAAAGACTCAACATCAGACGGCCTGTTCTCCTCATGGCTCTGTATGACATCCCGGGCACACAGCTCTGCCCACATGCAGTCCAAACTGGTACAGGAGAGGCAGCCAATCAGAAGAAAGCTGGCTTATAGAGGAATAGCTGAAACAGTTTTTAAAAAGGATGAATGTGGGGCTGCAGAGAGGTCCAGTTTAAGATAAATAAGGATGAGAATAACTGTGAATCATGCCAAGCTACTCTAGTAGAGTCCAGTGAGAAGAGCAGGTCCCCTTTAACCCATGTTTAGTTTAGTCTGCATCATTATATACACATCTGTTCTGCATGAAGCTGTCAGCACCCAGGTTCACCTCTGAGGGCTCTTCAGTAAATAAGTGCAAAGAGTCAAGCTAAATATAAGAAATCCTCATCAAAAATATAATTTAATGTCTTAAAAAAAATCAGAGGACATGTTTGTAAAGTGTGTGTTGACCACGCGGGGACACAAAGATGCACGACGTCTCCATCGCGCAGCACGTTTGTGTGAAATCGCTGCGGTCCAGAGCACAGAGAGCAGCGTCTTTGCTGTCAGCTGCAGTTATAAAGGGAGGATTTTTATTCTCTTCCACTGTGACTCATTCAGCTCAGCCTCTCACCTTCATATGCACTCTAATGTGTCACCTAACCAAAGGCAAGGTGAGCCAAAAACCACAGCGCCTGCCTCCACTCAATCATCTCTCCTAAAAAAAATAGATATATTAAATGGGGGGAAAAGAAATAATAACCTGAGGTTATGATGCCCAGGTGTGCTAGCAGGGGCAAAGCCAGAGAGTAGTGACGTGTACGGTACAATTTCTATCTAATTAAGTCCTCTAATTAAATGTTCCAGACATCTGAAATAAGCTGTGTAAATGTTTCTGAAACATTAATATAGATAGAAATTGTTGTTACAGCAGCAAGAAAAAAAATACAGTCTGCAGTAACTGAACATCAGAGCGAGAGTGCAAAACTATACATATAGAACCAAAAATAGATACAAGATAAAGAACATGGGTAAGGAAGAGTTACATTAAGGCAGACATTGTGCAAGAGAGTAGATCAGTGATCAGTGATATATATACACACACATATATATATATATGTATATATATGTATA